>SDVV010003404.1:0-21443 GCA_016164225.1 Gammarus roeselii | reverse complement strand
ATGAACATGTATGTTTAATTTTGTGACTTACAGAACTGCTGTATGATCAGTTGCCTGGAGCACAAATTTCCATTTTTTTGGCTCCATTATATTGCTGGTTCCATGCAGTCTGGCGTGCTGTGGCATTTGTGCCTCCGCAAAGAAGAAAACATCAACTTTTGCAAATCCTTTGATTTAGCAGCCATGCAAAATTTTATACAAGTGTATCAGGTCTGCTCACAGAAGCAGCCCCTTTATGGAGAAAAAAATCCAGGCTCCTCAAACAAAAATAATCATAGTCCAAAAGAGAAAGTTATACCAATGTTCATTTTAGCTCTTCATCCCAGTTCCAGCATGGATCCTGATGGTCTCCATCCAAATCTGCGGAGGAGCTGTGCTAATGAGCACTTCTTCCCTCTTTCCTTAATATTTCAGAAATCATCAAGAACAGGAACAGCCCCTGAAGTCTAGTGTAATTTGCTGGTTGTTTCCATATTTAAGGTCAAGTGCCACACTGATCCTCTGAATAACAGACCTGTGAACTTGACATTAGCTTGCTAAAAATCAATAGAAAAAAATAGTTGTATCTAACAATACATTGTTATCTCATCAATAAGATTTTCAAATGAACTGCAGCACTGAGGACCAGTTGCTGTTGGGAGGTGGATTGATGAAGGATATTTTGCGGATGTCATCATGTTGAACTTTTCAAAAGCATTTTTTTGTGGTGAGTCTTGATGTGCTTCTGTCTAAATTGGAATCCTATGTTGTTTAACACTCTCTGATGGCTGAGGTCTCTGCATTACTCTTTGGCAGAAATGAGCATGTGTGAGAGTGGCAGCGTGAGCAGCCCAGTTCATATGACTAGTAGTGTTACTCATTGTTCTGTTCTCAGACCACTGCTGTTCTTACTCTCTATTAATCACATCTGTGGCGGTCATTCATGCAAGTTCAAGACCTTTGCTGAGGACTACAAGATGTAACCACTTGAGATACTAATGTACCTGAAATTCAAAATGTTCAGTCACTCTTGAGGGGGTTGGATCCAGTCAACTCTGTTCCAAGGTCCTGGAACCTTGGATTGAATCTGGACAAGTGTGTTGTGTTGCAGTTTCATAGGGTCACATTGATCGTGATGCTCTGGTTTCAATTAACCAGTAAATCATACAGGGAAGAGGATTGAAGTGTTTCTCTACACATTAGGACCAGATACCTTTCTCCAATTCCACCATCATATTTGTGTGGTGGCTGCAAAGGCTGGAGGGATGGCTAACTGTTTGTTGAGATCAACTGTATGCATGCCCCGGGAGTTTCTGCTGTCCTTATATGTTTTGTAAATTTGTCAACTTATTTAGTATGCATCCAGAGTTTATGCTGTCCTCATTTTGCATATTCTTACACAGTGGATTATGAGGAGTGCAGGCTGCTTGAATCTATTCAGAAAAAAAAATACAGAAACATTGATGGACTTCTGATATGAACTGAAGTTGTATGGTAGGGTCAGCTTCTGAGGTCAGAGCTGACAAAATACTGCAAAAAAAAGCACAGCAAATCAGAGGATATGCTAAATATGTTCCATTGACAAAAGAGTTGGGGCTAGGGGGTCATTAACTACAGTTGGTGCTCCATAATCACTCTTCCAATGTCTGCAGTAGGTCCTCCAGTGTGAGATATGTTTGTGTGTAGAATGGTTGGCCAGCTGGCAAGTGCAGTTGACAAATATCACTCAATATAAACAAGCTCTTGTTGATCTGATGTATAATGAATGATTAGATCTTGACTAGCATGATGAAGTTAGATACATAGGAAAGTACCTATGTTTTTTTATGTAGCAACTAATGAAATGCTGTATGGTCAGTTGCCTACAATACAATTTCTGTTTAATTATTATGCATTGCTTCCACAATTCTGGTCTGCTGTAGCATTTGTGCCTCTTGTTATGCTATGCACTATGACTTTGTCAGTGTTTTGGGCAGGCTTGATGCAACCAAGGTGAGAAACTGCAATCAACCTTATCAAACCTTGATACTCTTCTAATGAAAAGGCACACAATATGCTTATGAAGTTAGTGTTCTATTAGTGTCCCCTTGCCCAATCTCAAAATATGATAATGAAAAATGAGGGCAACTATTATTAAGCCAAGTTCTCCAACTACATCAAGACAAGCACTACTAACAAGATTTTCAAACTGAGTAGCTATCAATCTTGTTCACGTGGGATAAACATGACCCAATTTCAATACAAGATTTGCACATCAACTTCCCATGAGTCACACCCTGACTACCAGCAGTTCCTCCATCACCATGAGCCACTACACAGGTAATTAGACCACAACAATCCAAACCACCACCACCACCTGCATCCCTTTGATTACCATCATAACATTCTCAACCACAACCACCAGTGCAGTGCAACCACCTTTACGGCCAAGCAGAAGCTGACAGCTCTCAAGCCCCAGCAGTAACAGGATTGCCAACTACAGTAACCCTCAAGGATGAGTCCCTCAACCTAGCTCTCCTTACAATCAACTCCTACATCCTAGGTGTTGGATACTGAATACAATGTTGGCATATAGGCTAACAATACTGTGACTAACATGATATTAGTCTTACATAAGTAACCTTTGTATTCATGTTGTGGCAATTTGTTTCCAATAGAAAGAAAGAAAGAAAATCCCTTGTCTATTAGTTTCATTGTATTTTTGAGAAGATTGTATTCCTGTAGTAGCTAGCTATGTTTGTCAAATCATACTTGAGAACTACAATTATTTTAGGATTTGGAGAGGACTTTCAGTAATGGCAGTTTGTAATTATGAATGGAATTAAAATGGTATATATCTGTTACAAAACTTGAAAGGCAGCTCATGCAAGGACCAAACAAATTTGCAGCAATTTTTTTTGCTCTAGCTATATATTTTTAGCTTTTTATGCTTTAAGTATTTTTTTTTTCATCAAACTGATATGAACAATTATAAACAAGTTCTTTCTATAATAACTTACAATTATTTTATTGTATACCAATTAGCTATTAGGAATATTGGTTGTGCAGAGACACCCCAGTTTGTAGGGCAAGTGTATGGCCCTCCACACTTTTTTGATAACTTTGTTTTGGGTGGACGATTGAAAGCTAGAATGCATGGAGCTTATTGGTCGCAATATTAGTAACATGTAGCTAACAGCATAGGTAAATGCAAGGTGTCCAAGTTAGCTACCTATTTTCAAGTTATTTCAAAGTTTTGAGTGGCCAGTAGCTAACTTAGTTTGACTCTTTCTAATTATAAGAATATCATGATATTTCAACAGTTTTAGTGAGGGACGCTTCCTAAATGAGTTGTCCTACTGAGACCTTCATTTACTTAATCATTGTGTCCAGCAAAAATGCAAGACTTATCTCCAGTCAAGTTGACATCAAGCTAGTCACACTAGTTTTTGAACAAGATAAGATTTTCTTTGCAAATGCTACCTAGGCTAGGATTAAGGTAGAGCTTATTTACAAAAAATAAATATGTGTATACTAACCTTTCAAACAGTTTAAAACCTCCATCATCAATAGCAGGCAATTTTTGGAAAGGATGAACAGCCTTAAATTCTTCTAACTTGTGAGCTCCTGAAACAGAAACACAACTTGAATGTGTAGGTATGTAGCCTATTCTAAGGTTCCTGGAAATTGAAATAGGTAGCTATTTTTTTAGCTTAGACCAACTAGGCCATTGCTCAGTAGCTGCAGGGTGGCTAGCTACATTGGCAGTGTTGAGACGGATAAATCAGTTGCAATAGCTAGCCAGAGGCCAGAGCAAAGTAGCTAAAAAAAAGGCTCTTACCATTGCAGCCTCCTCCAGCAGCATCACAAGCCAATGAGGAACAAAAGAGCTGGGGGAGGCCAGCACAGCCATGCATGCCAGTTTAATATTGAGAACAGCTATGTAAACACAACATACAACAGAGGAGTGCACAGAGACACAGCACACTAATACCACAACCCACACAGCCACCACTTTAACAACATGATAAACACCCCATCACCCATGCACAGGCACCAAGCATAGCAACAAAAAAAATATATAAAAAGTAGCATAAAAACCATCAATTGAATACCTTAGCTGTTTATCCAAAGGATTGTTTAGACACTTGGACATACAATAGACATAACCATGAGCAATTGGGCTCTATGGACAGATATGATACCATAAAAATGTTTTTGCATTTATTATTTGGTTCGTAACTCATAAATCAGGGGGGCAACTAATGTATCGGAATCAGAGGTTGCTACAACTTGCATAACATTCCAGTGACGAATTTGTTGAAGCCAACTGCTTTCCTCCACAGGTTGTATTCGAGTATGCTTTGTACTAGGTGTTCTGAAACTTATGGGCAGGCACTGTGTAAACGGGCAGCACTCAGAGCTCTTGGGGGGAAAAATATGTGTGGGTCCCTTCTAAGCACCAGGTTCAGATGAGCTAACCAGCCCATTGAGACAGCCTCCTCACACACCTTATAGCTGTTCTATCCTCCCAAACAGGAACTGTTAGTAACAGACGTGGCAAAAGATGTGACCAACTGGCCGACTTGAGTTTACCACTCTCTCTTTATTAAATTTTTATTACAATATTTACAACAGGCTGGCAAGCACATCCAACACTGCAAATTACAACATGACAAAGTAATAATACTCTATAAGATCTACAGGTCAGCATATGAAGGTTGGGGCCCCTGTAAATAATACAAGAATTGAATGCGATATTAAAAGGAAGTCCCTGGAACTAAAGGGCCACTACCCAAAGCCCCCAAGGTGCTACCCAATATACAAACACATACAAAGGGATAAAAAGGTAGGAAAGGCAACAAACACTGCAAGAGTGCTACTGTGCTAGAAGAACCAGCAGACCAGACTGGCTCATTATATATGGTCACAATATGCTTGTATTTTGATCTTCATATTGTAGAACTAACCAGAGCATGGAGTAAAACAACCACAATACTGAAACTCTAAAAGCTATGCAGTAAAATAACACTTCTTGATGGAAACACCTCTGTATTAAAATGATCAACACTGGAAATCTTCAGGCCCACTGGCCGACAGACCTAACTTAAGCAACTCATAGAATAAAATGTACCACAGTAATCTCATGTAACACATCACAAAATCACAGTTTGCAGTTAACTTTACATTAGTAGCTATAAGGGTTCAACAATTACTCGGAGCACACTGGCTGTACTCGTGGGAGCTATGCTAATCCCCATGATTCACATAATGAAGTAGTCAAGTACTACTGAATAAATTACAATTCACAACACCTCGACTCATGGAGGAGTGCACTCACATATAAATCACTCCGGCACACGGGTGAACTCTCATCCAAGGACCATCCCTCTGTTGCCACTCCCAGCAGCAAGCTGCAGTGGCTTGACCCACTGAACAAACAAAGAGGGGACAGTCCCCAAGAGCGACCCCAATAAGCTGGTAACTGACATGATAAAGAGTTACCTGAGGAGAGGAGTGCTCAGGTATCCCAGAGGGTGCACAATCCTCTTGGATACATAAGTATCCCCACTGGGGAAAAGCACACAAGCGTGGAAAATCCCACTACAACTGTTTTAATTATTCTCCTACCAAATGAATTTGAAACAGGATAAAAAAAACATGGTTCTTTCATAGCTAACTCAAATAGGG
Source organism: Gammarus roeselii (assembly GCA_016164225.1). NCBI lineage: Eukaryota > Metazoa > Arthropoda > Malacostraca > Amphipoda > Gammaridae > Gammarus > Gammarus roeselii. The sequence goes on along the minus strand of SDVV010003404.1, from coordinate 15,794 downwards.
AGTAGCTACACAAAATCCAGACTGGAATTGAATTGCCCTATTTCAAAACAAAATGTTATTTCTCTTATATTCAAGAAGGCTAAGCTACTAGCTGCTATTAATCTCATTTGTATCTCACACCAAGGAGCTCCAATTTTATTATCCAATGTTAAAACTCTATCAGGTTTTTCTATTTAATATTGTCTTAACTATGTTGAAACTTTACAAACTTATTGAAAAGAGATTGGGAATAATTGACGTAAATACTTGCTGACATATGATCACTCCAAAATGAGAAAACCCAGGTTATTAGGCAGTTAAGATAAATAAAGGTTACTTCAAATAATGTTCCTACCTTTCAATATATCCACTTCATATCTTTCAAATGGTATTTTTGTTTTATTTAGAAAAATGTAAATTGCCCTAGAAGGTTGCGATAGCAAGTCATAGTAATATCGCAACATTATTTTTATTTAGAGCTAGTTTATTTGTTATAATTCCCTGCAACACAAACAGGACAGTACAATGGTTGGAAATTAATGATATTGGAAAAAACAGCTACCTACATCAAAAACTAGATGCAGTCTGCCACAGCAACATGATACTCCCAGCATCATCTGCTATTGGCAATAAAAATGATTTGTAGACAACATTCAATTATGATAAAGATCAACTTAGAATTCTAATCAAATTTTGTTGGGGGTCACCAGGAAAAAAAGTTTCATAGCTATCACCAAAATAATTTCAGAATACCAGCCTTCAATCGATTGAACACAAGCATAATGGGGCCCTGATGTTAGTGACATAAAAATTGCAAAACAGGGAGGGAGGGAGATCAATGCCCTGTACACAAACCTTGATGTCATCTTCTCCTAAAAGCTGTTGGACACATCAAAATTTTGTTTATCCACTCTTTTGATAAAATTTTCCTTATTATACTCCAGAAAAAAATCTCAATTTCATCAAAATACTAGCAAAGTAACTATCAATATTTAAACGTGGATATATTTTTTTGATTTGCCTCTAGACTGTCTGACAACTCTCATTAGCTATGCAAAATATGACAAAGATTTAATTTATTTCAATAGCTATGCTATAAGAGCTGTTAAGCTGTGTATCCCATTCAATGATAGCTCCAAAATTGAAGCAGGAGAGCTGAAAATGAATGAACTTAAGAAGTTCTCCATATCATAAAATTTATCTAGATATAATATTAATAAAATACTAAGAAATCAAATACAGTATAGCTATATATCATAGGTTAAATAAACTCAAAGAAATTTCAAATGATGTAGCTATTGAATTAAACAATAGCTTCCAGAAAAGGAAAAAAAGGTTCTTGGCTCTCAATATTTGAAATTATTAAATAGCTTAAATGTTGTATTGTAGTAGCTATCAACCTAATCATTTCCCAATGATGCATTGCCTGTTATGAAAGCATCAATACTGCCCAAGTAGGCAATTCAAATGAAACATTTTTTTGGGGGAAACATTCAATTGAATAAATTTAAAATTTTTAGATTAGAAAAAAATATATATATGACTTGTGGAATACTCCCACAAGAGCTTTAGAATGATGTAGCTATGGCATGTCATAAGCACTCATAACATAACTCTTATAGTTCTATTGCATGTCATAAGCACTCATAACATAACTCTTACAGTTCTATTGCATGTCATAAGCACTCATAACATAACTCAGTTCTATTGCATGTCATAAGCACTCATAACATAACTCTTACAGTTCTATTGCATGTCATAAGCACTCATAACATAGCTAACTCTTATAGTTATAATTTCAGTCATTATTTTGGAAAAAATCTGTGTCTCCCAAAAATAGTCCATTAAATGTTTTGAAATAGCTTGCTATATTTTGAAAAAAAATCTTAGTTGAACAGTATTGACAGTGGCAGCTACTACACCTTTTACTTTCCAATGAAATATAGCGTAGCAAATATAGCTAATAGTTTTAAAACCAAATGAGAAGATACAATATAAATATAAAACATCAAAGTTTCTGATTTAAATTGTTACAAACATTCATTGTACCAGCGTTGAGTAGGTAACTCCACGCGATCGGCAACTGGGATACTCCCTGCACCACTCTTCAAGACACAAAAAGTCAGATGTCATATTTGAAAACGCAGGTCTTTGTAAGTATCAGCTGCTTCTAGAAATTCATTACATGCACAGAACTTATGCAAAATTGCCAAAGTGAAGATATGTTTTCCAATTCCTGAAAATTCAAGTTGAGAAAAATCTGCACAGAATTTATGCAAAATAATTCAAGTGAAAATGCATTTTCCGTTCCTGAAAATTAAAGCTGAAAAAAATATCAGTTCTGTAGACTGTGATTCTGTGGCTAGAGTTTCCAATGGATTTTGGCTATTTTGCGGTGATACAACACAAATGTTGTAGCTAATTGATTGAGTAAGGAGGAATTTGGAACAAAATAAATTTTCTGTGAACATATAGCTAGCTATGAATATACAACTGCATGGTGTCACCCAGGTAAAAATAATGAATGGGACCAACTACCCGCACATATTTTGGTTGATGAATAAATTTGTTTTTCTTCATTGAAAATACTCAGATGTAATTCTTTACACATATGTCATCTGGAAGTATATGTCCTTAAAAAATGATTAGCTAACAGCTAATTTCAAAATATGTAACTTAATTTCTTTCTATTGACCAATGTTTATACCACAGGGAGTCTGTGGAGAAGTCTAGGCCAAAATGTAAACTTTTGTTCAAAACCTAGGTGTGAACTTTACATATGATACTTGCACATAAGCAAACAAAACTGTAAAAAAACTAGCATACCTTTGTGCTCATTTTAGTGCAATTACTTTGCTATGAATTTGAAAAATATCTTGTTTGCTTGTTTAATCATATTTTGAAAATATAATTTTTCTCTAATATATTTTCATCCAATGATACTCTGGTAATAATTAGGTCAGGGTGTATAAAAATGACTTCCAGTAGGTAAAAGTAGTTTGCAGTTTTTGAAGACATTCTTTTTATATCTGTTGATACGGTAAATTAAAAAAAAAACTTTGCGAGAATTCTTTGCACCATAAGACAAGCATCTGAAAAGTTCAATCATGCGTGAAAGTTTCCCTATTATTATTTTTGAATTACCTGATAGCTTTATACTGATATAGCTATATAGGCATGCTCATTCTATGGTTTTCGTTAACTTTTAATTATAATTTCAATTATGGATATATGGGAGGTACGGGGAGTCACCCCAACCCCGTTTAGGAGGCATAGCTTCCAGCTGCTTTGTTCATCATGAATAACTTTTAAAAATTGACAGAAAATTGTTGAAACTTAAGGTGCAACAAACAGAAACTTATAAGAAGGTTCAAACAGAAACTTATAAGAAGGTTCTAGGTGACATACTTTGGAGTTATTTTTAAAAAGGCCTAAAATGTGTGTGCAACTTTACTAGAGCTTTGAATGAAAAAGTGCATAGCGTTGACCAGGTGATTCCCCGCGGTGGACAACCCAGGGTGACTCCCTCCCTGCACCCTCCTTTTGTGCACCAAAACGTCAGAAATGTCACTATTTGACTACGGGACTTCAAAGAACAGGTCTTTCTTAGTAAGTTTCAGCTACTTGTAGAAATTCTATTAGCGCACAAATTTATTAAAAACCGCCCAAGTGAAGGTGTGTTCTTCAGGTCCCTGATAATTTTGGTTTGGAAAAATCAACATTCCGCAAACTTAGATGCTGTGGCTAGATTTTCCAGTAGATCAGGGCCAAATTTGGTGGTGATGCTTGAAATATGTTGTAGTTTGCTGCGTAAGAAGCATTTTGGAAAATAAATTCAAACTTTTGTAGATATATACAAATATACAACTGCGGGGTAATCACAACTGGTGAAAAAACATCGAGGGTGATTTCTTGCACCTATTTTGTTAATAAATATATTAATTTTTCTTCAATGACGAGTAATTAAAAGCAATTCTTCACACATATAATGACATATAAAAGTAAATTACCCAAAATAATGACACCCCAGCTAAATTCAAGATGCGTAACTTAGTTTATAATGACCCGATGTTTATAACACATAGTGACAAGTCTAGGCCTGAGTGTTGACTCATGTTAGACACCCAGGAACAACTTTCATCTATTATACATATTTTCACTGTTCCCTCTACCGCATTTTACTGATTAGTAACAGATGTCATTATATGTGTGAGAAATTACATTTCATTATTTTTTAATGAAGAAAAACAAAAATATTCAGTAACAAGATAAGTGTGGGAATCACAAAAACACTGAACAAAATCACATTTGTTCCCATGCCGATATCTAACTGTGTTAGGTCTTCATAACATGTGGGATGCCAGACCCCCCTATCATTGATGCAGAAGAAGAAAGCTCTTGATGTGGATGATGCACAAGCTTGCCAGCTCCCAACAACACAGCAACTCTCCGTAATATTCCATCAACTTCTGCTCAGCCTGAATTCAATTGCCTACTGCAAGTCACTATTTTCGAAGTCTGTTAACTACTTTGTTGACAGGCCTAATACAGACTTCAAACCATATGATTTCATCTTTGCCTAAGTGAAGGGATATATACCCCTAATGACCAGGAAGGATTGAGCCATTTGAACCTGAGCCCAATGGAAGACAATCCAAGAAGCAATCTATTATTTTTTATGGCACCAGAGAAACTTGTTCCCCTACCATGAGAACAAAAAACATTTTGGCAAACCTTGGAAGTAAGAATTTTTTAACATGGCTCTCTGGGAGCTTGAGAACAATCAAGACTGGGACCCAAACATAAAGAGCAACGTGATCCCACAAGAGGATGATGGAATACAGCAGGAGGAGGACGGGATACAGCAGGAAGAGGACAGGATCCAGCAGCAAGAGGAGGATGGGATCCAGCAGCAGGAGGATGGGATCCAGCAAGAAGAGGAGGAGATCCAGCAGGAGGAAGAATCAACACCAAACACACCTTGCGTTGCCCTCAATGACTGCCTTGACTTAGGTGCTTTTGGGGTGAATGATGGGCAGGTTGTTGCTGGTGCTCAGGGCAACAGTTTTTTGGAAGGTGAGGCTGATGATAGCACGGATAATTCAAGGAAACTTTGTGCTTTTTGTGTATGCCGTTTGACTGTGGAGTCAATTGAATGTCGTGACTGTGGTGGGTCTTTTCACCCAGTCTCAGAGTGTGTGGGTCTGAAACCAGGTGTGATAGACAGACTTCTGGAGGATGGAGTATGTGCAATTACTTATTATTGCATTCCGTGCAGGTGTAGCCAACATGACGGGAGAACTTCTGTCGGTGGTATTGACTCCCTAAATGGTAAGTCTGGCTTTAACCAACTGGTTGTGGTGGTTGGTGCTTTGTGTGCCCAGGTTAGTGTGCTGATGAGCAGTACACAGACTGCCCAGAACCCTGATTGTACACCTCATGCTCCTGAGCTTATTCCCAGGTCCGCCCAACTTAATGAAGTTATTCGGGAAGAGGTGCAAGAGGTCCAGCAGCAGATGAAAAGGAAACAGGATGTAATTTCAAGAGGCCTTGGTGAGACAGTGGGTGATGTGAAACTGGTTTTCAGGGCGTGGTGAGAAGACTATGAGGTCCATAGAGTAAACCAACAGATTGGAATGTTCAGAGCAAAGATCTATGATGACAGCACAAGGAGTGAGATTCTGTTGAATGCAAGAAAATTGAAAGGTATGGACGGGTGTGAAAGAGTATTTATCCAGAGGGATCTTATATACAAACAATACCAGGAGTTGTTCAGGAAGAGGAGCCTGCTGTGGGCGGGAGAGGAGTGTGGGGTTGGCTTGGATGTAGTCTGTGGTGCTGGTGGTGCCCAGCAGCGTGGAGAGAGGGGGCCCGCTGCTCCTGGTGCAGGTCGAGGCAGTTATGCCAGGATGGTGACCTGCACTGCTTTGGGTCATGGCGCTGCTGCAACTGGTTGCGGTGCTGTTGCTGTGACTGGTCGTGCTGCTCCTGCGACTAGTTGTGGTGCTGCTGTAGCTAGTTGTGGTGCAAATGCAGCTGATCGTGGTGCTGCTGCAGCTGGTCGTGGTGCTGCTGCAGCTGGTTGTGGTGCTTCTGCAGCTGGTCATGGTGCTGCTGCAGCTGGTCATGGTGCTGCTGCAGCTGGTTGTGGTGCTGCTGCAGCTGGTAGTGTTGCTGCAGAAGGTGGTGGTGCTGTTGCAGATGGTGGGGGTGTTGCTTTGTCTGGCTGTGATCCTGTTGCAGCTGGTCATGATTATGATACATACGAGTGGTTGCGGTGTTGCTGCGTTTGGCTCGGGAGCTACCGCCAGTCTTGCTGTTGCTGTGACTGGTCAGGGTGATGGTGGTGCTCCCAATTGGGTTGGTGGGGCCGCTGGGTCTAATGATCCAAAATTTTATCCTGCGCTGAGCTCCAGCAGTTTTCAAGTGATTTTGATTTTTTGAAAATTAGCCATGTAAACGTCAACTCACTAGCTAATGAAGTAGATTTTATCACAAATTTGCTTTTGAAGCAGTGTTTTTATGTATTGGCTGTTGCATCATCCTTCATCGACATTACTGACTATAGTTCTGTCAGGGGAGACACGGATGGCACAGCTCAAAAGCCTGGATTGCTGCTGTATCTGCATAAGGACATTGCATTTTTGATGTTTGAGGCACCCATTTCATATGTTGTATTTGTGCACCTAATTGATTTTGACTTGTGAATTATGGCGGTTCATCAGCCTCATTCTTATATAATTTTATAAAACACTGAACTTTTGCTCTGGCAAGGAGATGATCATTGCAGGAGATTTTAATTTACCAGTAATTGACTGGTCCATGGACCTTATTGATTGCTACATTCAGCCAATTGACTGACACGCAATTTTTAGAGTGTTTTTCATCATTTGGACTTTTGAAGTGAGTAAGAGAGCCTATTTATATACCTTGACAAAATACTGGATCTTCTTATCACATCTGAGGATGATCGTGTTGGTGAGGCGCTTGTGTTGCCACCGCTGCCTTGCTGCCAGCATTCTACTGTTGTGTGAGTAAATCTTCAGTGGGCAGGAGCTGGAGCACATAGCCGTGGGGGTGAGAAGTATTTAGCACAAGGGGAATTATGGCAGAATTTTGGAGGATTTGTCCCAGATTGACTGAGGGCTAGAATTTAGCTATTCTTCAGTGTGTGAAAAAAAATTCTTTCTTCAGTCAGTCTTGTTGTTGCTTTGATAAGTTCATACCTCTCATGCCAGTTGATTAATTTACTAAACAGGCCTGATAACTGTAAGCTGTTCCATGCTCATGTGAGAAGTAAAAAATATTGGTTGTCCATCTGTTGGCCTCTCCGCTTGCCAACAGGTGAGATAGTGCAGGATACTGGTAAGATGTGCAAAGTCTTTGCTCCTTCTTTTTTGGGAGTCTTTGTTAGTACAGCTCCAACCCACCTAGCCCTTTTCCAGTTCTTTGTGGGAAGTTTGGGGGATTTTGACTTTCCTAGGTTGGGGGTCCAGCATTTTTGTCCCGATTTTGATCCCAGGTCCAGTGTGGGTCCAGATGGCCTTCATCTACATCTGCTAAGGAACTGTGCTGTTGAGCTCTCCCTCCCTCTTTGTTTGATTTGTTGAAAGTCATTGAGGACAGGAATGGTTCCTGAAACCTGGAGCAGATTGCCGGTTGTAGCTACTAATATTCAAGGCCAGTCCCGCACTGATCCTCTGAACTACAGGCCTGTGAGCTTGACATTGGTTTGCTGCAAATCAATGGAAAGAATTGTTGTATCCCGGTTGACTGAGAATCTTGAGAGCAATAATATTTTGTCACCCCATTGGTATAGTTTTTGGAGAGGCCATAGCACCAAGGACCAATTGCTGTTGACCTATGATGATGTTGGGAGGTGGATTGATGAGGGATATATTGTGGATGGCGTGATGCTGGACTGCTCAAAGGCATTTGATGAGGTGAGTCATGCCGTGCTCCTGTTGAAATTGAAATCCTTGGGCGTCTGTAATTTTTTGCTAGCCTGGATCTAGCAAAATGGCAACGTGAGCAGCCATTTTGGCAGCGTGAGCAGCCCAGTTGCTGTGACAAGGGGTGTGCCCCAGGGTTCTGTCCTTGTTATGCTGCTGTTCTTGATCTATATCAATCACACCTCTAGTGGTCTTACATGCAAGTTCAAAGCATTTGTTGATGACTACAAGTTGTATTTGAGATATTTGCACAAGGACACTGAGTTTGCTGCTTGCAGTGGTGTCCAGTCACTGCAAAGTGGGTTTGATACAGTTGACTCAGTTGCACCGTCTTGGAACCTTGGACTGAATCTGGATAAGTGTGTTGTGCTGCGCTTTTATAGAGGTCGAACTGATTTTGATGCTTTGGTTCCAGCCAACCAGTATGTCCTGCAGGGCAGAGCATTGAAGTTTGTCCCTAAACATAGAAAATTGGGTGTCAGTGTAGATACAAGTCTCCAATCCCACCATCATATTTGTGTGGTGGCTGCAAAGGCTGAGGGGTTGGCCAACTGTTTGTTGAGATCGACTGTTTGCAGGTCACGGGAATATATGCTGTCCCTATATGTTTTGCATATCCCTTCCCTTATTGAGTATGCATCCTGCATTTGGAACACTGGAAATTGTGGGGAGTGCAGGCGCCTAGAGTCTGTCCAGAGGAGATGAACCAAAAACATTGATGGACTTGCTGGCATGGACTATGGTGGTCGTTTGAGCATGGATTTGTCTTCCATAAAAAGTCGGCTTCTTAGGGCAGATCTGATCAAGTATTGAAGAATTTTGCATGGTAAATCAGAGGACTTGCTAACTATGTTTTGGCTCCAAGATGTTTTGGCTCCAAGAGTTGATACTAGAGGTTATGTGCTAAAGCTGGAGTTTCCTCCTTGCTCTTTTGATGTCTGTAGTAGGTCCTTCAGTGTAAGATGTGTTGGTGTGTGGAATGGCTAGCCTGCTGACATAGTGCAGTTGACAGATATCACTTGCTATAAGCAAGCCCTTGCTGATCTGATGTACAGAGAATTTTTAGATTTTAACTAGGCTGATGAAGTGTAATTCATTTGTAGGGATGTGTGTGTAAGCATGTTTGTATTATTTGTAGTGTATGTATATATGTATGTGTTTTATTCTGTGACTAACAGAACTGCTGTATGGTCAGTTGCCTGAAGCACAAATTTCCAGTTTTTTCCGCTCTATTATTTTGCCGGGCTTTTGCAGTCTGGCATGCTGTGGCATTGTGCCTCTTGTCATGCTCTGCACTCTGGCCTTGCTGGGGTGTGGGGTGGTCTTGAGGCAACCAAGGTGAGAAATATTTTTATATCAAGATAATGATACCTTACCTAGCATGCCTTGTATTCCTGTTAATGTAATTAGTTTGCTATTGAATTGAAGAAATATCTTTTTTACTTGTTTTATCATATTGATACAATAAATAGTTTTTTCATATTTGATCATTTACAGATGCTTTAGGGTCATAATTAGTTCAGGATGTGGAGAAATGGCTTCCAGTAGAGTTAGTTTGCAATTATTGAAGAAAAATTGGTTTCCCATGATGAAATCTGAAAAAAAATATCTTCGACAATCAAGATTGACTGCAACAAAAGACAAGCATTAAAAAACACATGTCAGACAAAACAATTTATGTGACATTTTATTTGAAGCAGCTGATATATCATATAGCGTCGACTGGGGTGATTTTCCGTGGTCCGCAACATGGGGAACTTCCCGCACCCCCTTTTGGGCACCAAGACATTGGAAATGTCACCATTTGACTACAGGACTTAAAGTAGCAGGTCTTTGTTAGTATCAGCTACTTGTAGAAATTTTATAGGCGCACAGAAGTTATGAAAAATTACCAAAGTGAAGGTGTGTTTTTCAGTTCCCTGATAATTTTGGTTCCGAAAAATCAATGTTCCCCCAACTTTGATGCTGTGGCTAGAGTTTATTGCGTGAGAAGGATTTGGGAAAGAAACAAACTTATGTAGATATATACATATACACAACAGATGGGAATCACCCCAGGTGAAAAAAACTATTGAGGGTGATTCCCCACATCTATATTGTTGATAAATATCTTTGTTTTTCTTCTATGAAAAGTAATTAAATGCAATTCTTCTCCCATTTAATTACATCTGGAAGTAAATGACCTAAAATTATGACACCACAGCTAATTTCAAATGAGTATCTAATTTAATAATGACCCGATGTTTATAATGCATGGTGATATGTCTAGGCCTATGTGTTAATTAATGTTAAACACCTATAAATTATCTTTTTTATCATATTTTCATACCAAGGTAACAATACCTTACCTAGCATGCTTTGTATTCATGTTAATGCAATCAGTTTGCTTTAGAATTGAAGGTACAAATTTTTTACTTATTCTATCGTATTATTAAAAAGATAATTTTTTCATATTTTTTGTTCATTTACTGATACTTTAGGGTCATCATTAGTTTAGGATGTGGAAAAATGACTTCCACTAATGTTTGTGTGCAATTACTGAAGGAAAACTTTGTTTCCCACAGCAAAATCAGGAAAAAAAAATCCTTCAACAGTCGGGTATAATGGCAACAAAAGACGAGCATCAAAAACACCTGTCGCAGACATAATATTTTCAATGACATTTCATTTTAATCAACTGATATATACTAATATAGGCATGCTCTTCTGATTGGTACTCTCAAACTTTTAATTTGTGTTTCAATTATTGAAACACCTTGATCGGCGCGGGAAATTACCCTTGATTGGGGGCCATAGCTCACCGCATGTTGTTTTGTAAATAACTGATTTCTGGTTGATGAAATATTGTTGAAACTAACGGTGCTTTATGATCATTATAGTAGCTATACACACTGTAAATACAAGTTTCTCGAACGCCTAATTTTTGAGTTATTTCAAAGTATGCGGGGAGTCTTCCCCGTCAACGCTATACTAATATGGGCATGCTCTTTCTGTTGATACTCTAAATTTTTTAATTTGCATTTCAATTATTGATTTCTGAGGTATGTGGGAAATCACCCTGTTTAATGCGGGGAATCACCCCTGATTAGGAGCCATGGTTTGCCGCACAGTTTTAGTTAATAACTTTCTGAGTTAATCATAGAATGTTGGAACCTTACAGTGCATCATCATGGTCACAATGGTAGCTATACACACCGTATATACAAAATTTATAGGTCGCATCTTTTTGAGTTATTTCAAAGTATGAGGAAAATGGGGGGAATCACTTCAGTTGATGCTATTAACAAAATCTTTGAACCATAGGAGTTCACATTTTGTCTGATCATTACAAATGGAAAGACACACACTTATAAGGTATTGACCCTTTGGGTATATTATTAAAGGCCCTTTCAAATTATATATTACATGATTTGTAAAACAAACAAAAGGCACTGTGTTGAACTAAATAGCTCACTAAAAGAGCAGAGAGAGACATAGGTAATTCAATGTAACAATATTTTTCTGCCTTTTCTGCAACTTAGGAATAACAAACTTAGTGTTTATTCTCTCATCTTTGCAATACTGTGTGGTTGCTTCAGTGTTATTTTTCCATAACACTTTGTGTTTGCTCCTAATTAAAAATTCATAGGCAGTGATGCATATCTCTAATAGCACATAAGTAACATTATCATAAAGGTGTCATCGGACATTTAGATGAAATCCATCAAACTTTGAAAGTTTGAGATAGGTTCATGATTTTCACAATTCTAAGCATCTGATCATCCACAGAATTTTTCCAATACTGACCTAATCTATGCAAATTGATGCTAGAGAGAGAGAAAATAGATGTAATGCTCACCTTGTACATCATACATGTGTGTCTATGATAGAAGAGAAGGCTGCAGAGGTGAATAAGCAAGTGAGCATTAGTATCTACACTGCTAAATGATAAATGTACCCTAGGTAATTTCCATTAGGAAATTAAATTTGTTACAGACCAGGGTGAATTATGGTCTCTACAAGCAAACTTTTCACATTACTCCACAGGGGCTTGTGAAAAGTTAGTGTTTCTGAAGTGCATGTAAAATTAGTTCATGCTGCCCAAGGCTGTGGGGAATGTCAAAACTGCCCATGGGCAAGGTACAAGATGATCACACCCTGCAGCACAGGTTCTTGAAAGTACCGATGTTAGCCATGCTTGTGAGTGAGCACAAATGTTGTCAATTCATTTCCCAGCCTAAATTTTGCCTTATTGGTATCAAGGCTATGTAGGAGTGCTTACAAAGATTAAAGACTGAAGCAGACTCGAAGTGGAAGCCAAATTAGCATTGACCAACTGTCAGAGCGTAAAGTAAGTTTAAAATTGACATAGCTGGGGGTTGGAGCTGACATAGCTAGAGGCCTCAACCAACCTTCTTACTCAGTAGTCAGTTTGCATCAACATGACACCGATGATATGGGATAAACTATCATGCCATTTTAGATCCTTGCACAAATAGGGAACCTGCTCATGCTAAAATCCAATCCTGAAACTATTATCAGTTGGTATGGGAATGCTAGCAACCAATCTTCAGTTGTTCAGTAACTCTAGAAACCATGCTGATGAGATAACTAAATAGTGTTGCACTCATGACACTCGAGACTAACTCAGTCAGCCTGGTCCCCTAGACAGAACAATTCCACCAGTTGGTTTGTAGCAAACTGATATTAAGCATTCAGGTCTGTGAATCAGAGCACCAGTGTGAGACTTCGCTTCAAGAATTTAAACAAGCAGTGACTTGCTCCGGATATTAGACAATATTTGATTTCAACAACTGTACAACAGTTTACCAGCTACCTACCAGGCTGTATTTGTAGCCACATAACTTTGATGGTGGAATTCAAGACTTGTACCAACATTGGTGCTCCAATTTTAACGGGTAGGTACAGCTTTTAATGTTCTACATCCTTGTGTGAATTGACTATCTAAATTCATTGGCAGGTGGACTATGTTGATCCCTCTCCTTTGCACTAGTGTTTGGCACCGATCAATCCAAGAAGTTACAGAATACTTTGTGATATTGTTTTCAGTTCCTAGCCCAGTCCACCCATGATTAATTTCATGTCAGCTGTTTTATTGTTCAAATTGTTGTCGGCTATCTAAATTCATTGGCAGGTGGGCTATGTTGATCCCTCTCCTTTGCACTAGTGTTTGGCACCGATCAATCCAAGAAGCTACAGAATACTTTGTAATATCGTTTTCAGTTCCAAGCCCAGTCAACCCATGATTAATTTCAAGTCAGCTGTTTTTTTGTTCAAATTGTTGTCGCTCTCATACTGCGTCCTAGAACCAGTAGGGGTCACAGTGTATGTTGGTGATCGACAAGTTCTCCTGATGGTTGTTCATTGTTCCAATTTGGAATGACTGCCAGAATGGTAGCATAAGTTTGACGAGAGAGTTCATTTGGCTCGCCACCGATACACGATAGCGTGGAGTTCCGTTCCAACTCGTCCATATTCATCCAGCATAATCGAACTAGAGCATTTACTCCACTCGCTACGGAGCAGTGTACTCATTGTTTGCCGGTGCTTTCGGTGCATGGCAGAGATACCTGCTGATAGCAAACGTACGTAATATTCTATGGTCGTAGTTTTAACCATCGAGCAAATATACATTTTATATAGGTCAACCTGTCATTCACACATTGGTTTCCAACATATTTTGCACCATTGTGATGTTCCATACAATTCAAAAATGGTTCGTGCCGACGTGTCACATTATGTTGCGGGCAGCCAGTTATATTTGCTGGCTACGTTACGAGCATTTTGTTGGAACCTCACATACACCTAACCTAACTCAGGGACGCGAGTTTCGAATCTGTGGAGCAAAGGTACGTGTTTCAGTGTTTGTAACCCACAGGGTAAATTACGTATTATTTAAGTATACGTAGTTCTAACCCGCTGTTTTACTTATGTATCGATTAGCAACATGACCCCCTCGGTTATCGAGAAAACTTGTATTCTACAAAAAAAATCTTGAAGGTTCGGAGACCAAATTGTGAACGACAGGTTGGCCTATTCAAAATACATTTTTGCCCCATGGGTCAGAAATACGTTTGCCCTGCGGGTGAAAAACACGTACATTTGCCCCGCGGGTGAGAAACACGTACATCTGAGTTAAGTTAGGTTGGGAAGGCAATGTTTCAACAATATGCTCGTAACGTAGCCACCAAATATGTCCAGCTGCCCGCAACATAACGTAACACGTTGGCGCGACCGTTACAGTTGCTATACACTATTCATTCCTACTAAGACAATAATTTATTAGGGAACTGAAGGACTCCAGAGGGTTCTAGTAATCGAGTATAATAGTATTCTGTGAATGAAAACAGTATAATAGTACGAAAAGATAGAGCTACATACATGTGGTTCGCACAAATCGTTGGTCAGGCAACACCCTGCTTATCGTACACCACCCATACAGTTAGCTGTGTCCTGAAACCTCTCCCGGAAAATTTATCGGTAGCTGCTGGGGTTATGTTGGTTCAGATATATTCCGTGGGGTAGTCAATATTTAAGGCGTATGGGGTAAAGATGGCGTCCTTGAGTACTTCGTGTCCTAAATTAGCACGTTTGATTGTCCCGCGGGGTAGAACCACATACTCTAAAATCACATGCAACTTAGCACTGCGGGTAAGATAATTTATACCGTAGAAGAATACGTACATTTATCCTGTGTGTTAAAAACTCGCACCACTACGTTCGGTTTCCATTTCGTCCCATACTCCACAAATCTTCCAGTAGGGTATGCCAGCCTGACTGGGGCGGTGCGAGAGCGAGTAAATAGCAAGCATGAATGCGAGTGCATGGATTAAAGGCATGGGTAGCAGACTAGGACAATACACTGCACTCTCAGATTACCCTCCTTTTCTCCTCTCTGCCAACCATATCTCCCACTGCGTCTTCGTGATGCTGCATTTCCAACTAGTTGCAACATTAAAAGTGAATCGCACTGACGCAATTTACTTGTGTATTAATTTTGACTATATATTCATATCAATTTATTTTAAAAAGCATATGATGCTCCCTGCTGAACTCGTAAGCCGAGACTTTGCCGCATGATGTGCAGACAGCAACTGGTGCCGGGACAAGGCCGCATCACATAAATGGACAGTGCCTGGCCATTTAGATATTTTTGATTGATTATGTAGGTATACATCTAAGTTGCCAATCGAGTACTAAAGTTGTTTTCATGTATACATTGATTACGAAGTTTTCTCAAAATGAAATTAGTGCTTATGAGACCGATATTTGCCTTCCTTCGCCTGTAAGGGTTTGCAAGCCAAGTCCTGCATTGCTCTCCCCCACGTTAAATTATGTATGTATAGATATACAGCCTTTAGTAGTAAATCCCCTGCTCAATTATAAACTGTACAAATGTAACATTAAGGTATCATACATATTTAAGTCATTGTATTAACCTCCACTAAAATGTGCCACAGATGCAGTATTCCCTCTGATGGCGGGATTCCCTCAGTAGTGGCAGTGCCGGGGAAAAATCAATTCGGAATTCCCGGCATTAAGGAAATCCATGAAAGGGGCCACCCACAAACAAGAACTCTGGGGGCGCAGCCAATAAAACTGTGTGGCGCCAACCAACGCCTGAGGCGCAGCCAATCAGCAGCTGGAAGCTGCACGTAAGAGCCTAAAAAGGTTGAGCCCAGGAATAAAGGAAAGTGATAATTTAATAATAAAACATATTTAACAACCGATACTTTTCGTCGGAAATCCTTAAAAAAATAATATTAGTTTAGTCAGAAATTTTAAATAACTCCTTTTCCTCGCTTAATGAAATTAACTATTCAAAAATAAATACATGGCACCATCAGTACCGCCCTTCCGCGG
>SDVV010003403.1:0-21446 GCA_016164225.1 Gammarus roeselii | reverse complement strand
AAATTCAAAATTTATCACCATGAAAAAAGGGCAGAGAAAAATAATAGAGCCCAAGCAAGAAGAAATAATAAAATACTAAAATAAAGTGTTAATGATCTATAAATTGAATAATCATCCATCCACCCCAACTAGCTATAAGACAGGCGCCCCATTAAGAGGTAGCAATGTGTGCGCCGGTATTCAGTAAAACGTATCGATAGAAACACAATGAGCACTTGCCAATCAGCAAGATATACGAAACACGCGTGAATTAGTTAGTCCAAACCTTTTGAAAGCCAGCAAGACAGATGCATATGGTAACTACGGGTCCGAGGGAACGTTACAACAGTTTCCCTAAGCGGTGCTCCTGGCGCCTCCAACATTAGAGGGCCGTCAATCAAGCTCGTGGGACATGCGTACCTTGGCCGTCAGGTCGGACGACTTAACATGACTGAAACGGTTTGACCATCACCTACTCGGTGTCAGAGGCTTTTGCCCTCAGCAATCAAGGAGGCACCACTCCCGCGCGGCAACAGTTGTAGGATAAAATGCATAATCGGGTCAGGGGCGCTTCAGAGTCCTTCAGCGCAGATATGAAATGAAGACAACAAAAAGAGAGCCTATGCACTCACTGTAGATAATCTCACGCATCAGAATAGTAGGAATGAGAAAAAGAGAAGAAGAAACGAGCGTAACACCCTAACCTAAACTGTACTCCGACATTAGTAACACACCCGGGGTTGCGTCAAGTTCTCAACCACAGCTTGAACTAGACTGACACGTGTAGGTCCACCTAGGCCCTTTGCAGGCCATTTGTCATAGTAACGAAACTATATCAATTAGAATTGGTTGCGGTAATGGTAGTCTCTCAAGAAATAATGACACTGTTGGAGTACTACGTCAACCGTTTGTTTAGAAGATTAATCGATTTTAGCAAACTTCCTGAGAATTCCGGCCGTCAAATCAGCAGTTGTGCGCGAAGGTGTGAGGTGAGTCAAATCAGCAGTTGTGCGAAGTGTGTGGTACGCGTCGTGTGGGCGGGTGCAGAAAGAAAGGTTGTGAGTGGTGGAACGAGGTCAAACAGGCGGTGGCACGGAAAAGAGGAGAAACGACGTGAAGCGGGTGATGAGGAGAGCCAAAGGGGACGCTGATGCCAGGTAGGGCAGACGATCGTGCCAGAATTTTAAGGAGAACGAAAAGATGATCTGGGAGGAAAAGAAGAGGGTGAGAAAGGGAGAGACCGGAAAGGAGGAAGTGGTTGAAGATGAAAACGGCCAGTTGTTGTTGGAAAGTGGTGATGTACGGAATAGATGAGCCGAGTATTTTGATGAGTCGTTGAATGTCGAGGATGACAGAAAGGCTGACATTGTTGATGCGGGTGGTTTTGCTAGGTTGCCAGTTTTGAGAGAAAGACTTGTGACGGACGTTACCAGGGAAGAGGTGCAGGAGGCAGTGGTGGAGGTGATGAAATCAGGGAAAGCCCCTGGTTTGGATGGCGTTGCGACCGAGTGCCTGAAGAAGGGTGGAGTAACGTTTGTCGAATGGTTGGTGAGGTTACTAAACTTGTGTTTTGTGGCAGACGTGGTACCGATTGAGTGGCGCAGTGCCTGCATTGTTCCGCTATATAAGGGCAAAGGAGATAAAAATGAATGCTGCAACTCGAGAGGTATCAGTCTGTTATGTGTGGTTGGTAAGTTGTACGGGAGAGTGCTGATCATAAGGATTAGAGACAGCCCGGTCTGCGCAATTGGAGAGGAACAGTGTGGCTTTAGGAGTGGTAGAGGGTGTGCCCATCAGATTTTAGCAGTGAGACAGGTCTGTGAGAAGTACCTTGCTAAAGGAAGGGAGGTGTTCTGGGCCTTCATGGATCTGGAGAAGGCAAACGACAGGATTGACAGGGAAGCGCTGTAGAGGGTGTTGCGTTTGTATGGAGTGGGCGGACATCTGTTGAAAACGGTGCAGAGTTTCTATGTTGGCAGCGAGCATGTGTCAGAGTGGGAAGCGAGGTGAGTGTTTGGTTCACAGTGAAAGTGGTACTGAGACAAGGCTGCGTGCGTGATGTCTCCCTGGCTGTTCAACCTCTATATGGATGGAGTGGTCAGGGAGGTGAACGCGATTGTGCTGGGTCGTGGCTTGGAACTGTTGGAAGCGAATGGGCGGAGTTGGCAGTTGAGCCAGTTGCTATTTGCGGATGATACGGCCCTGGTTGAGGATTCAGAGGAGAAGCTATGTAGGCTAGTGTCCGAGTTTGGTAGAGTGTGTGAGAGGATTTGATTTGAGTGAACGTGGGTGATTATAAAGTAATGAGATGCTCGAGGACTGTCGGTGCAAGCAAAATTAGTGTACCCCTAAACTGAGCGCTCTTGGAGGAAGTTCAGTGTTTCAAGTATCTGGGCTACCCATTTGGAGATGACTGAAATAGTGAAAAGTGAAGTGCAGGCATGAGTGAAGGAGGGGGGTGTAGAGTGTTGGGAGCACTAAAGAGTGTAATGAGCTGTAGGACGTTGGGGATGAAAGCAAAGAGAGGGAGTTGTTGACCCAACTGTGCTCTACGGAGCTGAGACTTGGGGAGTGAGAGCAGAGGAGAGAAGGAGGTTGGATGTTTTCGAGATGAAATGTTTGAGGAACATAGCTGGAGTAACGCTTATAGATCGGATCATCAACGACGTGGTTCGAATCAGAACAGGTATGGTGAATAAGTTGGAGGACAGAGTGGATTCGCGTGTTCTGAGATGGTTCGGGCACATGGAGAGGATGGATGAAGGGAGATTGGTGAAAAGGGTGATGAAGGCGGAGGCGAGTGGTCGCAGGCCTAGAGGTAGACCGAAGTTTGGGTGGGTGGATGGTGTGAAGCAGGCGTTAGGAAGGAGAGACATGAATGGGGAAGTAGCGAGAGAGCGTGCAATGAACAGACGTGAGTGGAGAATGGTTGTGAATGGTTGCTTTTGACGCTGCTCTGATGTGCTTTCCCGCCCTTGGCATCACGTTGTCAGGATGGTCGTGGGTAGGGGGGAAGCCCGGCCATTATGACGCGGCGGGGGTTAACCAGTGAAAACTGTCGGCCCTGCTGCTGACAACGGATCCTCGGACCGCATTTGTGACCCAGAGTGTGTGTTGCGTGGTTACCGACCGGACCCTTTAGCACAAAAGGGCTAAGTTGTGTAAGTGTGAGCGTATGATGGTGTGAGGTGCGCATTGCCGTCGGCCACCCCCCTTTCTGAGGGGATGCGGCCTAGTGTCTGTAACTGTAAATCAGCAGTTGGAATAACGTCCACAATACGAGGACCAGCTACGAGGACGACTAATTGCATAATGAATATTTTTGGATGGAAGTCGAGTACTAGATTTTTGAACTATGCTTATGGAGCAATCTACGTCTGAAGAATTGCTACACATCGCGAGCTGAGGAGCAAATATGATTAAATTACAACGACAGGATAATGGCAAACACTCTTCATTATAACAAAATATATTCATTCAGTTCGCGTCACAGCGGAATGCAGACACAAAACTCATTGGCGTCATCATATATCTAATGACCAACTACAGGTTCTAATTAATGACCACACGTCAGAGCTACGACTACATTATAAACGTAACTTTGGTGTTCTGAGCAGGGAAGATCTCAGGACTAGGAATTGAAAGAGTTTCTCCAGCCCTGAATGACACGGAGTGCCAACGTCAAAATATTCATGCAGATGGAGGAGTAGAGTTCTACTGGTCGATGATAATGAACAGAAATATCAGTGATAACCATGTTCCCATCTAAAATGTGCTAAGTAAGAAATTATTCTGAACCATAAATACAGCCCGCGGAAGCAGTTATGGTCTCACTGCAGCCGAAGTCCAGCAGCCAAATAAAACTCAGTAATGGGTAATCTATTAAGGTCAAGAAAGACAACATTATTAACCACTAATACACCTCGAAGGAACGTTTCTGAACGTTTGTTTATGTCTCAATGTTCAACAAACAAAATTCCATTCTTCACAATAAAAAGAGCATAAATGCATAATTATTAGATTATTACAATAAATGATCGTAAACGAATATTCTATCGCAGCTTCCAAAGTTCTGGAAGAACATTTGTTAAATATTAAAAGTTGTATGAAAGTAAACTCTTTTTGATATACATTGGATTGTGAATGAAATCTGCATCATTCGTCTGAAGAAAGCGTAGTTGATTTATAAATGCAGTGATCCAAAAAAAAATCATATAATATCGAATAATAGCAGAAACTGCATCGTTAGGTCATTTGGTGTAGATATTACAATAACCAATCTATTTCACGCTGAACATTGGAGTAGTTTGCATTTGAAATATCGCGTTAGTTTCAGATCGAGAATTGGATTGGTTGGCATTAAAACTTAGCAAGTCGGTGACAGGCATGTGCATTATGTCGTGTCAGCATTAGAAAGGTCTCGGCTACAGGGCGCATTGAATGGGTTATTATTAGAAATGGTCGAGTCAGCTACGGACATGTGTATTGAAATTATCTTTTTACTACTCATTAAAGCGCGCCAAATCTCTCCTGGCATTACTGTGAAGTAGCTACGAGTTAACAAATCGATTGTTTTTGCCACCAAAATTGTCCAATGCTTGAAAGAACCGAAAGCATACACAATAGAAATAAATTAATTGCCAGTGTGCATTTTAAACTAACACAGGATACGCAGAAAAACAATTGTAAACAATAAAGAAGTGTTAATCTGAAGCTTTGCATAAAAATACTGCCGCACAAATTCTAAAAAACAAATAGACTTACAAATAATGGCAGCCCCCTTGACGGGTGTTTTTTTTTAGCAATCTGTTAATAATGACGTCAACATCTACTAGGTAGAGGGCACTAGGAGCTGGATATCAATGAAAGAATGCCTATGGCGGTGACAACCGTTGAAAAGTTATTCGAGCATTTGATAGAGAGGAAGTCATGTACTCAGAGTTACAGGCTGAGAAACGGTAAGTGGCGTGAAAATAGAAGTACAACACTTAAAATAGCGCATTTAAAATGAAGGCATTTGATGCACATTTTGATCGCAGATATGGTCATTTCAAGCACACAGTTGACCTGCACACTGTGTGAAGAGTCCTCACACTGTTTGAGTCCTCACACTGTGTGAAGAGTGAAGAGTCCTCACACTGTGTGAAGAGTTCTCACACTGTGTGAAGAGTCCTCACACTGTGTGAAGAGTCCTATTGAGTGATACATCAGGTAAAGAGTGAGCAGGACTGCCAAGCACACAGTTGGCCTGCACACTGCGTGAAGAGCCCTTTAGAGCGATGCATTAGGTAAAGAGTAAGCAGGACTGCCCTACCGAGCTTGGTGGATGGCAAAACAAAGGATAACGCAACAACGCGAGAAAACAACTATGTGTGCACTGGAACAACGAGATCTACCAATTACTTTGCTAATCTTGAACTCGCGCACAAAATCCGAAAAAATGTCAAAGTTTTACCAAAAGAGTTAATTTGAACAACTGGAAGCATTTCGGTTGATTCTAGTAATGGACAGCACAAGACGATTGAGCAAGATTGTTATCCCATGTCCTGATACTGGAAACAATATCTCAACGAAAGCAAGAACGTTGCTGATCATTAGATCAACAAATTAAGATTTGGTAAATGATATCTTGCAACTATATTATACCCGAGAGTAATCAGTCGGCAACAAATAACTTTGCTTGATGACGATTTCCTTCTACAATATAAATTATATATTAAGTCAAGTATACTTCCTTTAGTTCTATACTGAACAAATTTATTCAGTCATCCGAAGCATCTTCTCAACAGATTGAATTAAAACTTTGCTCAGTTCTGTTCCACACCTCATCAGATGTTACTTTTCAGATGAAATTTTCAACACATTCCAGGAGGTGCCCGTGCTTTGCATGTTACAAGGTGGTAATTCAGACCAATAGATCAAGATAATGTCACGGTAGAACTAACGCCAAGTACTTTTCCTCTCCAAATTTCACCTCGATACACAATAAATTACACGAATCGTAGGTAATTATAGACAAAATAAAACACGATCACAAAAAATGAATAAGTTTTTAAAAATTACCCCGCACCAACGTTCAAAAATTTATGGCTACGTAGACAACAAGCTTCCTTGGTAGTGGTAGGAAGGGTGTCCAAGTGTTCGTAAATACAGACTAGAATATATGAACGGATACTAGCACGTAGCAGAATACTTGAAGCATTTGCATACATAGAACAATTTGGTTAGTAACCAGTTCATGAACAAGAGAAATAAAAAAAAATTACGTGCAAAATCTGGAATCAATTTCGGCCAGAACAGTTGGTCCACTGCAGCTATCAGTGATTTGACGTGCAGTCAATTCAAGGTCAGGTTCTGCTCCTACTGTTGCCCTTTGCGGTAGCAGTGCAACATTTTGAACAGCTCTGCAGGGGTGCACCAACAAACGGTGAAGCCCTGTCTGTGCAGAGTTCATGTGTAAAAAGCCCATCACGAGGGTAAAAATTAACAGAGTTGAGTGAAAGAAAGAGCGCCCCACCCAAACAAAACTTGTGCTTGAGCAGCTGGATAAATAGTTTAATGCATATATAGAGCACAGTATTTGGACATAATGAGTAGCTACATGCAGATATCAGGAGGAAAATATATGCAGTTAATCTTAGGAACATAAGATCTTTCCCGAAAAACAGAGTACCCCCGATTTCATAGATTAAAAAAAAAACAGATCACGCGGGCACAATCGCGATCATTTGGCGTATCGAAATACCGTACTGGGATATTACATTTTACCTTTGTATTAATGAAACTTGTATCAATGAAACTCCTAAGCATTTTCAAGTATCATCTTCACACGAGGGTATCGAGAGTTCAATGGTTAACTTCAGGAAAACGAAAACAATTTCGAAACCAGAATGCGCGAGCACAATCACTAGCTCTCGGTTACGCATTATATCTTGCAGTGGTACGTGTTCCAATCATAAAGCACTTAAATCCATGAATTCTTGATGAAGCCTTAGCATTCTGAAATACCCCGTCAACTAGGCGCGGAGAACGTGCCTGCAAAACGGTTAGCTCGATTCAAGAAAAACTCATAAATAATGTCGAAAAAAGTGTAAGCGTGGAGCTAGAGCAAAAACCAATTTAGAACAAAGCTGACGAGAAGCTAAAAACAAGAACTAATTTCGAGCAAAGCTGACAATGAGCTAAAAACGAAAACAAAGTTCGAACAAAGCTGACGTGAGCTATGTGGATGGGCATCTTCTTTTATTACCGCCATGTAAGACCTTGTAGCCCGGGCGTTAGAATTTTGCTACCGTATCCACCGCGTGTCGTAGAAGGCGACTTAAAGGGCGCCCCGTGTCCCGGGAGTAGAATCGTGCTACCGTAACCCCTGCGTGTCGCAAAAGGAGACTACAAGGGGCGGGTCGAAAGGGTTAGGAATCCCTTCCTCTGCAAGACCCTTCCTCAAAGATGGGGGAGAAAAGGCTCACGCCTCTCCGAACCATATTGTTAAGGTCGCTGAATGTGCATGCCTGTAGTACGAATGAGGTTAAGAGGAGAGAGATTGATGAGAAGTTAGTGCGGAGAAAGTTTGATGTGTTGGTGCAGAGTGAGACGAAATTAAAAAGGAGGGGCGAATGTGAGTTTTGTGGGGTAAGTGGAAGAAAGTCTGGTGTGGAGGAAGGTTGGGCACGAGAAGGTGTGGTCTTGATATTGAGTGATCGGTTGGCTAGTAGCATTACCGAATGGAAGGAGGTATCCTCAAGATTGATGAGGGTGAAATTTAAATTAGGCGTAGAAATATGGGCATTTGTGAGTGCTTACGGACCTGGCAGCGAGAGGAGTGAAGAGGAGAGGGAGCAATTCTGGACTGACCTGAGTAAGTGTATTGAGAGTTTTGGAGGTCATTTCAATGAAGTTGTACTGAGTGACCTTAATGCGAGAGTTGGAGATGTAGTGGTGGAGAATGTGATAGGAAGGTATGGCGTTCCCAGTAGAAATGACAGTGGAGAAAACCCGATAGGTCTCTGTATGGAGCAGGAGTTGATGGTCGGGAACAACTTGTTCGTGAAGCGAGAAATACACAAGTACACATGGGTAAGGATGGCCCGTGGTGCAGTGGTGGATGGAGCGCTGATGGATTTTGTGATGATATCGAGGAGAGTGGGAGGCTGTTGGTTGTGCGGGTGTTGAGAGGGGAGGATGGAGGAGTGTCTGACCATCTGCTGGTGGAAGGTAGATTAACTGTGGAGCAGAAGTGGAAGGGCAAAAAACGAGTGGGAGGAGGAATAGAGGTAGTGAAAGTGAGTGGACTAAATGTGAGAAGTAGAACCGAGGAGTTTCAGCAGGCGTTGAGAGAAGAATATGACAACGTGAGAGGACAAGACCTGAGAGCTGTGGAGGAAGAATGGGAGACATTAAGGGATGCGTTGCTGAGATGTGGGAAGAAGGCGTGTAGTGCGCGCCGTGTGGGCGAATGCTGAAGGAAAGGTTGCGAGTGGTAGAACGAGGAGGTGAAACTGACGGTGGCACGGAAATTAGGAGCGTTTGAGGAGTGGATGCAGGTGAATTCAGTGGTGGCTTATAAAAGCAACAAAGAGAGGAACGAGGTGAAGCGGGCGGTGATGAGAGCCTAAAGGGACGCTGATGCCAGGTGGGGCAGACGGTTGTGCCAGAATTTTGAGGAGAACAAAAAGATGTTCTGGAAAGAGGTGAAAAGGTTGCGAAAGGGAGAGACCGGAAAAGAGGAAATGATGAAAGATGAAAACGGCTGGTTGTTATTGGAATGTGGTGATGCACGGAAGAGGTGTGCCGAGTATTTTGATGATGAGTTGTTGAATGTCGAGGATGACAGAGAGACTGACATTGTTGCTGTGGGTTGTGGTGCTCGGATGCCAGCTTTGGGAGAAAGACTTCTAGCGGACATTACCAGGGAAGAGATGCAGGAGGCGGTGGAGGTGATGAAAGCAGGGAAAGCCCTGGTTTGGATGGCGTTGTGACCGAGTGCCTGAAGAAGGGTGGAGTAACGACTGTCGAATGGTTGGTGAGGTTGCTGAACTTCTGTTTTGTGGCAGGCGTGGTACCGAGTGAGTGGCGCAGTGCCTGCATTGTTCCGCTATATAAGGGCAAAGGAGATAAAAAATGAATGCTGCAACTCGAGCGGTATCAGTCTGTTATGTGTGGCTGGTAAGTTGTACGGGAGAGTGCTGATCAAAAGGATTAAATCTGTACGGGCTGCACAATTGCCGATCAGATTTTTGCAGTGAGACAGGTCTGTGAGAAGTACCTTGCAAAAGGAAAGGATGTGTTCTGGGTCTTCATGGATCTGGAGAAGGCATACGACAAGATGGACAGAGAAGCGCTATGGAGGGTTTTGCGTTTGTATGGATTGGGCGGACAGCTGTTGCAAGCGGTGCAGAGTTTCTATGTTGGCAGCCGAGCATGTGTCAGAGTGAGAAGCGAGGCGAGTGATTGGTTCACAGTGAAAGTGGGACTGAGACAAGGCTGCGTGACGTCTCCCTGGCTGTTCTGCCTCAATATGGATGGAGTGGTCAAGGAGGTGAACGCGAGTGTGCTGGGTCGTGGCTTGGAATTGTTGGAAGCGAATGGGCGGAGTAGACAGTTGAGCCAGTTGCTATTTGAGGATGATAAGGCCCTGGTTGAGGATTCAGAGGAGAAGCTATGAAGGCTTATGTCTGAGTTTGGTAGAGTGTGTGAGAGGAGGAAGCTTCCAGTGAACGTGGATAAAAGTAAAGTAATGAGATGCTCGAGGACTGCCGATGCGAGCAAAATTAGTGACCCACTAAATGGAGAGTTCTTGGAGAAAGCTCAGTGTTTCAAGTCTCTGGGCTCCCATGTGGAAATGACTGAACTAGTGGAAACTGAAGTGAAGGCGTGAGTGAATTGTCCTCTACGGAGCTGAGACTTGGGGGGTGTGAGCAGAGGATAGAAAAAGGTTGAATGTTTTCGAGATGAAAGGTTTGAGGAGCATGGCTGGAGTAATGCTGAGAGACCGGATCACAAACGACGGGGTTCGAATCAGAACAGGGGTGGTGAAGAAGTTGGAGGACAGAGTGGATTCGCATGTTCTGAGATGGTTCGGGCACATAGAGAGGATGGATGAAGGGAGATTGGCAAAAAGGGTGATGAATGCGGAGGCGAGTGGTAGCAGGCCTAGAGGTAGACCGAAGTTTGGGTGGATGGATGGTGTGAAGCTGGCATTAGGAAGGAGAGACATGAATGTGGCAGTAGCGATAGAGCGTGCAATGAACAGGCGTGAGTGGAGAATGGTTGTGAATGGTTGACTTTGACGCTGCTCTTATGTGCCTAGTGTTTGTATCTGTAGGACCCATGCATAATTGACTAGACCTAAGCATTTTGAATGTACGCATGAAGTTGTAACAGGCGGAGAGAGAGTTGGATGGACACAAGCAACGACAACTGTTTTTTGGGTCTGAAAGATCAAGGGCTAAAAAAGCATGACGCAAATTTCTTTAATGCGCCGAAAATCCTTCTAGTTTCTTGCGAAAAAAAATCAACATAATCGCGTCAGACATTTCATTTCAAGTTCATCTGTAACATAAACTAATCAATCATCGCTTTTTTGAGATAAAATATAACAAAATGCAGCAATGATTCATTTATTGAATGAAAATATGTTACTGAACTCTGCAGATGTCTTTATTCTTTCAATTAATTTTGAACAGTTGTTAAATGGAGAATTAAAGAAACTGCTGTAAGCAGTACATTTTATAAAAATAATTTCCTACAGCAATTCAAATCATTTCAACAATCGGCATGAACATTCGAATGTAAATATTTCTTGTTGAAATTATAAATATTTCGTTTTCTTGGAAAAGACGCAGAACATAAAATAAAAAGGTAACAATCGCTACATTGGCATCAGCATTGTCTATTTGTTGGGCCGACCTTGTTGACATGATTGTGAAACAAGTCTCGCCAGTGAATGAGTACGATCACAGTGACTAATAGTTTGCCTTATACAATTCCATGAACTTCAACGATGCTATTTGTGACGGAAGTATTTACATTATCAGGCACCATCATTAGTGGTCCACTGACAACTGTCACAACAGTAGCGTCACGCATCAATAGCCACCAATGGCAGTTACAATTGGAGGGGTTTTCAAGCAGTCTCTTACTACAGTCTAAGTTACTCTACGACGACTGCCATCCGAGCTCTCCTTCAAGTACGTTGCATCACCCGACGCCCTTCCACTTTCATCGCCCTTGCTCTCCAGAGCGCCTTCCCCGCGCGGGGCGTCTCCATTCGCAGCGGGCGAGGAGGTGCCGTTCTTATTGGCTCGCCTTTTCATGATCAAAGAGAGGAGGTCGGGGGCCCAGTATCGCATGGCAATGGCGACCTTGTTGTGCCAGGGGCAGAGGAGGCTGTCCTCCAGTCCAGACTCGAGCATGGCGGTCACGTGTCGCGACACAAACTTGGCAGACATACCGCCCGCAGTGGTCGCGTCCATCACTGAGGAAGACAGCGACGTTCAGGGAAATGGACATAGTGGGGCTGGGGATAAGGTCACCAGCAAACATCAAAGATGAAGTAAAAATTAGAGTGGCTGTACTAGCGAGATTTCAGCTATCTGGCCGTCGCAGCGTTAGCAAGCGCTTCTGCCTTTTATTTTTCGAATGAATTTTCATGAGGAAACATTACAGAGACGTTTCTGAGAGAGAATCTTGATAGCATTCGTCAGAAGTGGTGTTGACAGGTTCAGACCTTTTTGTCTCAACATTTTTCAGGATTTTTCGAGAGTGTAAAGTTTTCGGTTCTTCACGAATTTTCCGTGTTTTAGACCAAATAGAGGCCGACGCCGGGCCCCGGACGGTGGCTTGTCCAACCCCTCTCCCCCAATCCTATGTAAGGAAAGGGCTACCCTACCCCGGCATTCTTTCGACGCCATGGAGGTATAATAGGAGGAGGGTATTCGAATGAAGTCAGTTCTGGTGCTCGGCTGCCTGGGAGTCAGTGTTAGTGCAACCGTCGGACGTGGAGGTTTGGGTGGTCGTGGGTCAACGCTGCTCAACATAAAATGTGACGCGTTGTCAAAATAGGAATAACTTTTGTGTGAGTAAGAAATGGCTGCCTACTCAATGAATTTTGCAAGCCTTTCAATAGCTCTGCCGGCGTAGATGCTGGGCACTTAGAGCAAAAGCTGCTACACTCTCACCGCACCATGTCAGACTCGCGACTGAGACGGCCAGAGCACGAGCTACCGAGCACCAACACTGGCTTCACAGAAATGAGCCAACGCTCCCTCCTCCCTATTATACCTCCATGTTCGACGCTACCTGCTAGACGAAGTAGTCGAGCACTAACGCTCATTGGACCCACAGGGTCTTAGCACCAAGCATGCCTTGGTATGTTCAATACGCAGCGGCCCATCTGGGCAGCGGACTAGTGACCCGCTGCTTCTACAGAGCCACAGATGGGGATTGCAAGTGTGTATTTATTTTATTTATTATTTGCTTTCATGTTCCACCGGAGTCCCAACGCGAAGTTAATGCAGACTCCCCCGTAGGGCAGTGAACAAGTGTGTAAATGCGTACTGAGAAAGCTGTGTCACTGCCTTGTCACCAGTCATTGAAAGCTTAGGCCTAACGACAAGCTGGCCAATGACGTCCAGCCGCGTCATCTTTAGTCAAACAAGAAGACAATGGCAACAGGCTTGCCTCCATCGGTGTTGGTATCGAAGCAACCACCTTTCATACCTACACGCAGGTGATTACGGGGCATATGACGTTCCTTCGTGAACCGTTCAATGTTTGATTTTTAAATCATGCTCATAAGGCAAATGCATGCTACCATAGGCAGATACCTGCTATAGGCAGATGCTCACTATAGGCAGATACCTGCTATCGGTGTTTGGTTTTGAAGTAAGCGGTCAAAGGACAGCCCCTTCTTACTTACACGCAGATGAAAATGCGTCACATATGACGTTCCTTCGCAAACAGTTCTGTTTCATTTTGAAATTCTGCTCATACGGCAGATGCCTGCTATAGACAGATGCCTGTTATCGGTGTTTGGTTTCGAAGTATGCTGTCTGCGGACAAGCTCTTCATACCTTTTACGCAGATGCTGGCCGTAAGCAGATGCCGGCCGTGGGCCGATGCCGGCCGTGGGCCGATGCCGGCCGTAGGCCGATGCCGGCCGTAGGCCGATGCCGGCCGTAGGCCTATGCCGGCCGTAGGCTTATGCCGTCCGTAGGCCGATGCCGTCCGTAGTAACGATGTCAAAAATCACCTCGGTGGTAGACGAGCGATCGCTAGTTTCAGGACGGCTCCTCAAACCCAGAGTTCCCTCTGATGACCGCGTCACAGGCTCACAACATGCCCATCGACTGCCTTACGATGACATACTGTACATACCAAATGCCAAAGGCACTCCAGCCGTTTTGAAGGTCTTGTATGCCGGCCACTTGGGTGCAACATATGCCCATCAGCCAAGCAAGTGCTTCAAGGCAGCCCTTCCTTTGATGCGTTTACGAACAAATATCGTGCTATGAAACTGAGCCTCCTAATAACCTTATAAACGTTCAAGAGCGAGGCTCTAACTTCATTTCCTCTCCGGTCGACCTGACAGGCACGGCACCACTGTTCGGTCCTCGTCCGGAGGTCAACCCTACTCTGCCGCCGGCTACTTCTAAGAAGCTTCCAAGCGAGCTCTTAGGAAGTGTCTCTGCGGTCGAGCAACTAACCAATCGGGGGTAAACATCAGAGATGACGGGTCGTTCAACCTGGAACGTGTACCAGATGCACTCCCAAAACTCCCCACTTACATTATGACGCCTTGCCTACCGATTCGGACTGAAAGGAGCTCGACTCGTCGTCGAATGCGCACTTGGCGCTTACACCAGACTGCCATAGAATCAGGGCCCTAGTGAAATTCGCTAATGCACCGAAAAAAAAAACCTAAGGCTCACAATAGGGCAAGATCCCTTTTCCTTCCCAACACGTTACTGCAAAAGTACGTACGAAGGATCTCCAGCTCCACGCTCAGGTCGCTCAAAACCTGAGCGGCTATATCCTCAGCGCGTCACTGACGGGTATTCTTGCTCGCATCCGTGATCCCGTCTTAACAGATGGCACGTGAGTTACCCCACCGTCACTGCATTGTTTGTCGTGGCGCTCTACAGGGTCCATTCACAAACTGTTGTCGTCATACCTGATAAAAGCGGCTGAGAAGCGAAACAAAATTCGCTTTCAGACTCTGGACAAGCTTGTTCTGGAGTCTAGCAGGATCGATTTTTCAACCTCAACCCCTCACCGACGGGGCGATCTTGAATGCTTTCTAGGCGCTTGAAACCTTCTGAAGCAGGACGGAGGTCCTCTCATTTATGGCCCCCTCAACTTTGGGTTTCGTGGCCCCTGCACCGCCGGTGGTACAGAAGCCTGAGCAACCCAAAGAGGGGTCGCGCTGTGTCCCTTTCTTGGCCAAAGCGGTCGACAAGCATCTTTCAGTGATCGCCATGCGTTCCAGCGTGGTGCCATGCAACTCGAAGGGAAGCATGGGGAACCCAGCACCTTGCATACAGGTTCGTGGGCCCTCCCCTCCACTGCCCCAAGGGACCAGGGACGCGGCCAGAATGATCGGGGGAAAGGAGGTCGCGGAGGAGGTTGGGGAGGCTCAGCAGCCAAACGACCCTTCCCGCTCCAAGTCCTCGGGACCGCTACTCTTCTCGTAAATACTGACGCTCTTCCGGCTGCCCTTAGGAGTCGCCTAGCACACGGGAGCAGGGCTTAAACGCATCCTATCCAAAGGCCCCTTTTATCGCTTATTGATCGACCTTTCCAGGCTCAACAAATACATCCCGGAAACTACGTTCCGAATGTCCAACCCACAAAGAATACAGGCCGTGCTGAAACATCCTCTATGGTTCACCGAATTGGACATCAAAGACGCTTTTCCGGCACGTCTCAAACCACCCCAGGTTCCATAAGTACCTGGTTTTCAAACTACGAGGCCAACTACACCTTACCTCGGCAGTTTCATTTGCTCTCAACCTAGGACCGAAAGTCTGTACAACAGTCGCGAAACTACACCTCCGCTCACCACACCAGCAAGAAATACACGCAGCCTTCTGCATCGACGATTGGCTGCTCTGGGCACCGACACACATCAGTGCCGGCTCAACACACAGACGGCTAGCGCCCTTCTCCTCAAGCTAGGCTTCCACATCCACCCGGCGAAATCTATTCAGGAACCCATCCAGAAAATAGACTTTCTGGGAGTGACGCTAAACGGAGAGGTGGGATACAACGCCCCAACCACACAGCAAATCGACCGCTGCAGGGACAAGGCCACGGATATACTATCCCGCGGAACTGTCTCGCTTAAACAATACTAGTTTCCTAGGCCTAATCAAATTCCTTAAACCTTACCTGAGTCACGCTCGCCACTTCTTTAACGAAATGGTACTAGCTGCACGGTCCCTGCGCTTATCCCACCGCTCTTAACACCTATTACCGCATGGCAGTACAGCACTGAAGCAGCGATACCTTCCTCCCACTTCCACCGGAGCACCTCCCGTGGACGGACGCATCATAGTAAGCGTGGGGGGTAGTCGGCTGCAGCGGCCAGCAGTCGTACGGCTGCTGGTCAACAGTGGAACGCAAACTTCACATTACGTCGAAGGAATCGCTACCGTACATCCGTGCTCTGCAGACACGAGCTCATTGGCACCACACCACAGCGCGTGTGGTCAGACGACGTGGCAGCTGTAGCCATGGTGAATCACTCGGGCGAGCTCCAGTAAGACACCGGTGTTACAGAAGATCGGAGCGCAGCTCCTACGAATCCTCCAGCATCGTCACCTATCTCTTCTCACGACCTACCTTCTTCGAGTCGCAGAACGTCTGGGCCGATCAACTCTCACGTCTCCAACCAGCTCTCACGTCGGACGCGACGTGAGAGCTGGTTGGAGACGCGTTGCCCTGCGAATGGACCTCTTCGCGCATCCGGGAACCCACAGGCTTCCACTATTTGCAGCTACGCATCGTCACCTGCGAGCAGCTTTTGTGGATTCTCTCTCGTTCGACTGGGATCAGTGGACGGAAATATACCTCTTCCCTCCATACAACCTGATCTCCCAGGTGCTGCGCAAGCTTGAAACGTACCGCCACAGCGGCGTCCTCGTGGTGCCCGACCACCCCAACGCGCTGTGATGGCCAAAGGTCGTCCCGCTCTTCCGCGAGATTTCGCTCGCCCTCGAGGTCCCTCTAACATCAAGGCCCTTCTCGCGTTATCTCGCTTTCAATTTCTGCAGAGAGTCCTTACGATCGTAGTTCACTGGCAAACACCCTGGTCAACACGCACTGGTCATCGAACCAACGCCAATGCCAAAACGTCTGGACTCGCTTCCAGGCGTGGATGCGCGCCACAAAGGTGCGGTCCATCAATCAGACAACCCCTCGCAAAGGCGTTTCGTGCCACAGTGGAAGCTAGAACCTGTCCTCAACATGCTCGCTTCTCCTCACTCCAATACTAAGACGACGTCAGGATTGGCGCTCTTTCAGAAGACTATTTCTCGTTGCTCTCGCAGCAGAAAACAGGGTTCTGAGATTGAAGCCATGTCACGCACGGGGTTGCACTTTTCATGAATCCCTCATGCGCTCCCATGCTGACCGCAGACAAAGTTCCTATACAAGAACCAAGCCCGCAACCACACCTCACCGCTCATCTATATCGCCTTACTACTGCCGGATGGTCGAGCGCAGGACAGGCCGCCCATGACTGCACTCAAAGCCTGGGTAGCACGGTGTTCGTTGAACAATGCCCATTCGTTCGTCCATCCTACTTCAGGCGAGCCGCTTACAGCGTCATCGGTTGGGCATTACATCTGCTCTCTATCAATTATGTCATACCGAAAGCGGTTCATAAAGCTCACGACGTCAGAAAGTATGCCTCATCTATCGCTTGAACGCGTGGGGTCCCCTTCCTGACATCATCTTCAAGAAGTTTTGGAAGTCGCCCCACGTGTTCATACACGAAGTACCTATGTACAGTTGGCAGCTTAATCAACCTTGTGTCTCATTAAGATGCAGGTAGATAGTCTACTTCGCTTCAAAGGTTTGCGATATCACGCTAGCTAATGCCAGAACCTTTCATATTTATTATAGGGTACGTATGCAGATTGTCTTACCATATCATTAGGAGGTACTCAACGCTACGGCTTCAGGAAAAAGATTCCGGCAGATTACTCGGTATATATTTACTCTATCAGACTCAAGGTACTGCAGTGTTACCAGATTAGATGTGGTACACATAGTAGATACTTCCATATGTGGGATTCTGCTGCCACTACTTGGCTGTTCATCCACTCTCATACTAGAGGGCAATATATATATATTGATGTACAAATTTATAATTTGGGTGCTCATACTCTAGCCCCGCATGATATTTGGCCGCTAAGAGCTGGTATATTGGCTGTTGTTGGCACTAAGCAATACTCGTATTTGCCTATAATTTCTCGTCATTACCCCCATTCATACAAATGGGTCATCATTCCTTACACGACGAGCGCTTCTTTGGGAACACTCAGATTAAGATGCAGCCGAGCCATCCAATTTCTGTGCTCTTCTGGCATTGGCCAGCTTGCGCTACATGATGGTATTTTCTATGCTAACATTGTGGCTCGTACGAATTGGAAGAGAATACAATTTTTTTTCCCTAAATTTTCTCGATAAAAAGCTATTCCTCTGTAATGTAGTAAGAGCCTTAAGAGTCTTCTCCTCCCCTTGCTATCTTAACAACAATAACGGTCACTAATGGGTATCCTAAACATTACAACCCAGAAAATCGAAACTCCTCTGCTGGCTGCAGTTTCACGCTTGAGTGGCTCAAGTTTCCCCTACAGGAAGCCGCTTTTACCGGTCCTCATGAATGTCGGGGTAGGGCAGCCCTTTCCCTATATAGGGTCGGGGGAGGGTGGTTGGACAACCGGCAAGCGGCCGGCCGGGGCCCGGCGTCGGTCGCCATTTGTTCTAAAAATTTCGAAGTTTCCCGAAAAACGTTGGAGACAGAAAAAAGTCTAAACCTGTCGAAAGCCACTTTCGACTAATGTTATCAAAATTCTCTCTCAAAAACGTCTCTAATTTTTTTCTCATCAAGATTCATTTGAATAAAAAGCAGAAGCGCATGCTAAAATTATAGCTCTCACTATATTACGGAGAAATAGCTTTTTATCGAGAGAATCGAGATAACAAAATTTAAATTTTAATAAAAAACAGCATGCAATGAGGTTGATGTGTTTATTCAAAGGTTCTAAGATTCAATAAACGGCGCGAGCTCCACGTAGCCGGGCTATGCAAGAAAGCATCATCCGATTCCACAGGAATAGAAAGTTCGGATACACTCGAGTTACTCCGCATGTTTGTGTCGCTAATACAGCACCCAAGGTAGCCGCATCTAATCGTTGGCTGCTTTCTTATTGAGGTCGCAGATTGATTTAAGCCCGACACGTAGGAAAGAAGAAAAACTTGGATAGTTTGTTCAATGTGTAGAGTTTTCGAGATCATCATCGTGAAAGATCTGGTGCAGTTGGTAAAATAAATACGAAGGAATGGATCTTGGAAGTGGACTCTCATACGCATAAAATATTAATGTAACAACCTGTTTATCTGGACGCAGCCTATGTTAGAACGGCAGCCTCTGGTTTTCATCAGCGTTTGTTCAAACGGTCCATCAAACAGAGTTGTGTATGTTTAGCTAGTATGGTTGAAATGACAAGAGC
This sequence comes from Gammarus roeselii, assembly GCA_016164225.1. Lineage (NCBI taxonomy): Eukaryota > Metazoa > Arthropoda > Malacostraca > Amphipoda > Gammaridae > Gammarus > Gammarus roeselii. Next base: position 2,727 of record SDVV010003403.1, on the reverse strand, counting down.
TACTAGCGAAGTGAGTCAAACTCCTCTGACGCCAAACGTCGCGTCACGTCAGAATAGCTGTGAGTCCTCTCCCAGGGATAGCAGTAGCCTCAAAGGCACCGGAGGACACAGGGTCCCAACAGCGATTGCAACTTACTCTGCTCAAGAGTCCAACAGATTGCACGAGCTAGTTTTTCAAGTACTTGATCGCAGCCATTTCTCGATAGAGGACTAGTATAGATTGATACAAAGACCCTATCGCAAAGTTCAACTTGAGTAGCAACAGAGGACTAGCATAGAAGACCAATTGTTCAGTTAAAAGTGTTAGAAAATATGGGTTACATGAAAAAGCAAATCGTAGATCACTGCATCAGCGGGTGCTGTCCTCAAATTACATTCTTTTCATCGAGAGTATCCTTTAACAACGGACTTGAATGCAGGAGTTCATTTTGAAAGCACCAGCACTCAAGTCCGAACAGTTGCGACCTGGAGGTATGCTCTAAGTCCAGCATTGATGAAACTTAACCCTTAGTATGCATTTGTACCAGCTTGTATAGATTTTGCAGTAAAGGGTATAGGTACTCAGAGATAATAAAAAAGTATCCATGGAAATGTTCATTCCACAACAAAATCAGAATCATTTCAATAAAACTAATCCTTAACATTTAACAACGGGCAGGCAGGTGTGTAGCCACTGAACTTTGGGAACAGAGCATGAAATAACTTCATCATTCATCATGCCTTCTTCCTCCATCTACTCTTAGCGGCCAACCAGCCTCCTTGGTATACCTCCCTCGGTACGCCCCACCCCGAAGCTGCCATCTCCATCTTTCTGTATGTCCACCTTTTGGCCGCCTTCAGCAGTGTCCACCACAGCAGGCAGTATTTTCACCTTCATAGCAGTTACCTTTCTTCATCAGAATGTCTCACTTCAGTGTCACCCTTTCCCATATGAACGAGAGTAAGTAAAAAAATATCACTACATGTATAAACAAATGCACATGTGAAGAAGTTATTTCCTACGTTCCACTCCTCCTTTGCAGCTACCAAACAATGTAGATCACCTGAACTGGTTTGGCAATAATAAACTTAGCAGCTGAAATATTCTACTTGACCTCGTAAGTCACACCCTACTTCTCTAAAGCTATGACTCAAAACCTTGGCTTGACTGTCTTCCTCCCCACCGTAAGTATGCCTAACCCGTGTAGCCGCCGTTTCATACCCTGTAATAGTCAACCATCCTTCTCAGTACGCCTTACCGCCGTAGGTGTCCCCCTGCCCTGTGACCGCGTTGAGCGAGAGGTCCGTAGCGATGTATGCGGGGCTGAGCACGGCCACGGTAATGTTATGGCCCGACACTTCTGCTCGCAGGCAATCCATGAAGCCTTGCAGTGCGTGCTTGGACGCGGCGTAGCAAGACCTGCCGGCGGTTAGAGGATTGGTTAGGCTTATGGTTGGATTTGGAGTGTAGTGAAACAATAACAAGGCATAGGTATGATATACAACGTAAGAACTGTCGGTCATAGAGTGACCAGTTTCCGACGAAAAGGAACAAGAGAGGGTGGAAGAATATATCTAAATAAACATAGGTTAGGTGTATATAGAAGTACAATGCAAAGCGAAAGGACGTGTTTTGGGCTTTCATGGATCAAGAGAAAGCATACGACAGGATTGACAGGGAAGCGCTGTGTGTGGAGGGTGTTGCGTTTGTACGGAGTGGGCGGACATTTGTTGAAGGCGGCGCAGAGTTTTTGTGTTGGCAGCCGAGACAAGGCTGCGTGATGTCTCCCTGGCTGTTCAATATCTATATGGATGGAGTGGTCAGCGAGGTGAAAGCGAGTGTTCTGGGTCGTGACTTGGAGCTGTTGGAAGCAAATAGGTGGAGTTGGCAGCTGAGCCAGTTGCTATTTGCAGATGATACGGCACTGGTTGCGGATTCGGAGGAGAAGCTATGTGGGCTAGTATCTGAGTTTGGTAGAGTGTGTGAGAAGAGGAAGCTTTGAGCGAGCGTGGGTGAAAGTAAAGTGACGAGATGCTCGAGGACTATCGATGCGAACAGAATTGGTGGCCTCCTGAACGGAGAGTTGTTGGAAGAAGTTCAGTGTTCTAAGTATCTGAGCTCCCATGTGGAGAAGACTGAATTAGTGGACACTGAGGTGAAGTCGCGAGTGAAGGAGGGGTGTAAAGGGTTGGGTGCACTGAAGAGCGTAATGAGCTGCAGGACGTTGGGGCTGGAAGCAAATAGAGGGCTGTATGAGGGTGTCATTGTGCCAACTGTGCTGTCGGAGCTGAGATTTGGGGGGTGAAAGCAGAGGAGAGAAGAAGGTTGAATGCTTTCAAGATGAATTGTTTGAGGAGCATGGCTGGAGTGTTGCCGAGAGACAGGTTCACTAACGACGTGGTTCGCATCCGAACCGGGATGGTGAAGAAGTTAGAGGACAGAGTTGATTCGCGTGTTCTGAGATGGTTCGGGCACATGGTGAGGATGGATGAAAGGAGATTGGGGAAAAAGGTGTTGAAGTTAGAGGCGAGTGGATTTAGGTCTGAAGGGAGACCGAAGTTTGGGTGGATGGATGGTGTGAAGCAGGCAATAGGAAGGCGAGACGTGAGTGTGGAGGTAGCGAGAGAGCGTGCACTGGAAGGTGTGAGTGGAGAATGATAATGAACGGATGAATTTTGACGCTGCCCTGATGTGCTTTCCCGCCCCAGGCATATCGTTGAGAGACGGGATGGTCGTGGGCGGGGGGG
>SDVV010003402.1:0-21447 GCA_016164225.1 Gammarus roeselii | reverse complement strand
TATATTTAAGCAAGTTTCCCGCTGCATAGTATCATATCAGTTGATTAGGATTCACTTATTGAGCTATGAAGCAAGCCGCTAAACCGGAGAAGTTAGCTAGCAGTGTTGGTATGGAGAGCTGGTGGGAGTGAGCTGTTGGCAGGTGTGGTAGTTGAACTAAGGGACCAGCTACTACTTTCAACAGCACAGGCCATGTGGTATGTTCACTTTGTCAACTTTTTTAACACATGTTTTTTTTTCCCACTTTTCCTTTTTCTATTCTTGCCACTTTTTTCCTTTCTTTACAACTTCTGCAAAAACTCCCCCTTCATCTATCCTTCTACTTTTCTCCCATCTCCGTTTCCCTCTGTCCTCCCTCTTTGGCCCGTCCTGCAGGTCCAGTGGGCGTGGCCGCCGCTGCCGCCATTGCCTCGGCTAAAAAGCGCAAGAAGCACCACTGCTTTGAACTGAACCCCTCCATACGTAAACGTCAGCAAACTCGACTTCTTAGAAAGCTCAAGGTGAGGTAATATTCAAGACACAAACAGACTTCTAAGAATGCTTGGGGTGAGGTATAATTGCAGATCACTGACTGATTTTTGAGAAAGCTCCAGTTAGGGTAGTATTGCAGGCCACCAACAGACTTATAAAAAAGTGTCTGGTGAGGTATTACTACGTACCCCCATCAGACTTTTGACAAGGCTAGAACTGCGGTTTTGTTGCTGACTACCTAAAGACTAATGAGAGAGCATTTCCCATTTCATTCATTGACTTGTAGTACAGAGAGCTGTCTGCAGGGCCTCTCTCAACGCCACTGCAGCTTGAAGGGATGATGACTTGCTACCATTTTTGCACCTAGCCCTACAGCTGCTCAAATGAAATCATGAAATTCACTTCTTCATATTTTGAAACTGCTCATCTTATATATAAACACTACCTACCAATTTTTTATGCAGGTTATTTTAGTCTTGCAGCTCTAGCAGGGAGCATATTGTTTTAGACAGTGAATTTTTTGCAAATTCTTTAATGTTTTAGCTATATCATTTAAAAGGGTTGTGAACCATGATTACTACAGAATGTTTGTCTGTTACAACTCTGGTAAAAAATATGTATCATGAAGTTTTAAAGTTATAATGTTGTGCAGTGTCAGATTTTACAATGTTTCTTTGCATGGACAGCAAAAAAATACATATTTTTTTAAATACTCCAAACTCCCAGCATCTGATTAATCAGTTATCCGCCCACTGTGGTTGCAATCGCGATAAAAGTACTGCCATATTTTTATACTCTTCCTCTTTCCTACACTCTAAATAAGATATTCTGTACAGGTGTGTGTGAAAAGAGCAACTGCAATTTGTATATGATGCCGCAACATAAGTTTGTTTAATTATATTTAAAACTATGAGTTGGTCAATGCTTTTATCATCCAAATGCTGTTTATTATCTTTACATTGCTATAGCATTGGGTAAAAATTGTCCCTGTGTATGTGAATCAGCATTTGCTTCTCTCACCTTTGCAGCCGCCCCCACATCCCCGACAGTCCTGCCAACAGGGCATGCTGGCTCGGAAGGCAGTATACCTCAGCCCGCCAGCAATACCAAAAACAGCAAGGCACAAAAACTGTAGAAGGACGCTGGTACGGATGCGCTCAATAAAAAAAATTTGAGTACAGTCAGCAATTGCACACAACTATCAAAAACACAGACAAAACCCTAAAATCGAATTCATCGGGTCTAACAAAACTCAAACTTGTACCCCACTGCAGGTCTTGTTGTCATCCATTTATTATGAATTAGCAGTGTGAGTCAGATTTATACTACAATCTAACCTTGCGGACGCTTTATAATGGATCACTCACATTGGTGGTCTTTAGTAAGACAGCAGGCACAAGCGCCACAGCACACCAAAATTGTGAAAACACAGCAAAATAATTTAGTGGAAATTTTTTGGAATCTGTTCATCAGGCAATGGAACATACAGCAATTTGCATTAGCCACAACAAAAGAAAATGCACACATCATTACAGATGAATTAAACTTCATCAGGCTAGTCAAAATCTGAAAATTTGTCATACATAGGGCTTGCCTTTAATGAGTGATATCTGTCAACTGCACTATTTCAGCAGGCAAGCCACTCCACCCACTGAAACATCTCACACTGAAGAACCTTCTGCGCACATCAGAAAAGCAAGGAGGAAACATCAACTTCAAAATATTTCCCCTAGTACCAACTCCTAGAGTGCATTAACATATGTTTAGCAAATCCTCTGATTGTCCAAGCACAATTCTTCAGTTTTATATCAGGTCTGCCCTCAGAAGTCTACCCCTAACACAAAACTGTCTAGGTTCTCAAATGACTTCTATAGTTCATAACAAGTTACACAACTGAACAACAAAGTTAGAAAGTTTACAGATGCTGACTAAAGGCCGAATCCCCCAGGAAGGAGGTGACGGACAGCAAGGCCCATCTCGCACTCTTCTCATACACCCCTTCTCAAACAATCTTGGCCTTTTTGCGCTAAAGGGTCCGGACAAGAGACCCCGCAACACACACTCTGGGTCAGGAGTGCAGTCCAAGGTTAGAGCCAGCAGCAGGGCCTGACACTGAAGCTGGTTTACTCCTGCTGCGTCATAGTGACTGGGTCCCCACACCCACGACCAATTTGGTTTCTCAATGCAACGCCAAGGGCAGGAAAGCTAATCAGGACAGTATGAAACTCATCCATCCACAACCATCCTCCGTCACGCTTGTCCATTGCACACTTCCTTGCTTTTGGTTAGCGGGAGGTTGTTTGCTTTGAAATCTGGCAAAGTGTTGGAAGATTTTTAACTGTTCTGTGAATTTGTCTGCTGTTTGACCGAGCTCCAGATTTTGGCACTTGTGGTCATTCTTTCAAACTGGTGGTTTTGCTGTCGGATCAACTATAAAGGCAGATTCTTTTATTCTCGCTGTGTTCAGGTCTGGAACAGTCTGTCCTCTGATGCGGTGCAGTGCAATTCTCTCCGTGGCTCTAAGAGGGCCTTAGCTGAGGAGTTTGGGGGGGTGTTGTACAAGTTTTGCTAGGCATAGCAGATTTGATTTTGTGGTTTGGTTTCCGAGTTTTGAAAGTTGTGTGCAATTGTTGAGGGTCTTCAGTATTTTTTGTTCGACCTATCAAGTGCAATCCGCCCAGCGCCCTACTGCAGTTTTGATTCCGTGTTGTTCTTTAGATTGCTGGCGCGCTAAGGTATACTGCCTCCCATGCCCGCATGCCCTGTTGCGGAGCTGTGCAGGGCTGTAAAGGTGAGATACCTCCCCACTTGTCTCCTTCCTAATGCCTGCCTTCTGCCGCCCATCCACCCAAACGTTGGTCTACCTCTAGACCTACGTCCACTCACCCCAGCGTTTATCCCCCTTTTCACCTATCTCCAGTCATCCATCTTCATTGGGCCTGAACCATCTCAAAACATGTCAATCTACTCTGTTTATTAACTGCTCCACTATCCTTGTTCTAATTCAAATGACCAAGTTAGTGATCCTGTCTCTTAGTGTCACTCCAGTCATGCTTCTCAAACATTCCACTCTAGAATCTAGTGAACATATAACCTTCACTACCTGCAGGCCCCCACCCTCAAGTCTCAACTTTGTAGAGTACAGTTAGGCCAAATACCCCCTTTGCTTTCATCTCACCGTCCTACAGCCCATTATACCCTTCACTGCGCCCCCTCTCCCCCAACAAAATGATATTGGTGAGCTAGAAACTGACCACACTAAAATGAGTGTCCTGCTTAACCAATTTTTGTGTTCTATATTTATGTTAGAGATTGCGGATATTCCTAATCCTGAGGATATCACAACGCAAGACCAAATCAAAGTCCTCAGCACAGTGAACTTTTCCCCTATCAAAGTTATTAAATACATAGAAAAATTGAATGTTACTAAATCTCCCTGTCCAGACCAAGCTCATCCCAGAATATTGAAACAGACTAAGAACGAAATTGCCAAACATCTAGCAAACATTTTCACCCATCTTTCACAAATGGCACCTGCCCCTCTTAATGGAAGCAGGCCAATGTCACCTCAATTTAAAAAAAATGGTCATAAAGTGCCCCCAAAATTACCATCCCATCAGTCTCACCTCAGTCATAGGGAAATTGATGGAAAGCTTGATCACGGATAAAATTACAAAATTTCTAGAATTAAATCAGTTAATAGGAATAGGTAACTCTCAGCATGGCTTCAGACACAATCGTTCATGTCCTACTAACCTGAATTTCACAATCTGAAATCTCAGATCAACATCATTTACCTTGATTTTCAAAAGGCTTTTGACAAAGATCCTCACAAATGCTTGGTTAACTTAATAACTGGATAGAACGCTTGCTCACGGACAGATGACAGCGAGTCATACTTAAAGGAGCTTCCTCCAATTGGGGTAACATTACAAGCAGCGTGCCCCAAGAATCTGTGTTTGGTCCAGTTCTCCTCATAATATTCATGAACGATCTCAACAGCAACGTACTCTCGAACATAATCAAGTTTGCAGACGATACCAAGCTAGGAGGAAAAGTGCAAACCAAACTCGAGTGTGAGCAGATCCAATTAGACTTGAACAAAATTGTTGAATGGTCAGAAAAGTGGCAAATGAAAGTCTATGTCGACAAGTGTCAAGTTATGCACATTGGTCACCATAACCCTGAACACGAATATTCAATCTCACGTTTGCAGCCCCCCACAGCCCCAACAGCCCTGCCAACAGGGCACGCAGGCATGGGAGGCAGTACACCTCAGCGAGCCAGAAATCAAACAGAAGAGCACGGCACAAGCACTGCAGCAGAATCCTGGTTGAAATGCACTCAATAGGTCTGAAGATAACGAACAACAAAGACAGTCAACAACTGTACACGACTGTCAGCAACACAAACAAAGCCACAAGATCACATCAAATTGGGTCTAGCAAAACTTGTACAATACTGCCCCCAATTCCTCCGCCAGGACCCTCTTGAAGCCGGGAAGTGAATCACACTGCACCACATCAGTGGGCAGCTGGTTCCAAATCTGCGCACAGCGAGAATAAAATAACCTGCGTTTATAGTCCCTCTTACAGTAAGAAACACCCAGCTTGAAAGAATGCCCATGTGTGCTAACATCCGGAGCTCTCTCAAACAAAACAGACAAACCTGAATCAACAGAAGGAAGAAAAATCTTCCAACACTTCACCAGATCTGAACGCAAAAACTTCCCCTTCACAGAAAACAACTGCATCGCTTTGAGCGGCTCACCATAGTCCACTCCACCCAGCCCATCAATCTCCCTGGTCCACCTCCTCTGCACAGACTCCAACAATCTCAGATCCCCCAAATATCCCACATTCCACACACATGAGCAGTAGTGCAAGATGCGTTTTATATGAGTAATAAACAAAGAGACCATGAAAAAATAAACTCCTATTGACAGTAGAGCTGATCAGACCGGTCACCAGAGTGGAAGTCTTTCTTACAACACTCCTCACGTGGAGATGGAACCGCAGCCTTGAGTCACAAGCACTCTTAAGTCCATGAAGGAATTCAAACTATAAGCAATTCTGTCATCAATCTGTTCCAATTCAAGACGGCCTCTGTAGAAACACATAAAGACACACTTGTCAATGTTCAACAAGAGAATCCATGACAACAACACAAACTGCACCAAATTCAGATCCCTCTGCAAGGAAGACACACCTAGGCAAACTGCTTGTACACCGCGGGGGAAACTCGAATAAAGTTTGAAGTTGTCAGCAAAGGCCTTCCACTCACAAGCCACACCTGCTGCAACATGATTGACATATAGCAGGAACAAGAGCAAACCCAGCACAGAACCCTGGGGCACACCACTTGTCACCTCACGGAAGTCACTGACAACTCCCCCCACAGAAACACACATTCGCCTCCCTATCAGAAAATAACAAATCCAATCCAACAATCCACCCGGAATACCCACACATCTCAGTTTGTCCATCAAAACCAAGTGACTGACAACATCAAATGCTTTCCAAAAATCCAGAAAGACCACATAAACAACCATTCCCTCGTCTACCCGATCAGCAACCGCATCATAAGTAAGCAAAAGTTGGTCTTCAGTGCTCCTTCCCACCTCGAAACCAAATTGATCCTCAGACAAAATGCCAGAATCTTCCAGAAAAGACACCACCTGGGACACAATAACCCACTCCAGCACCATACAGCAAACAGAAGTAAGACTCACAGGTCGGTAATTGAGAGGGTTACTTCTTGAACCAGACTTGAATATAGGAAGAACACAAGATTCCTTCCAGGCCTCCGGTAAAACTCTCAGGGCTAATGATTTTGCAAAAATCAGAGACAAGAGCGATGACAGCTGCCAAGAACATGATTCAAAACATCAAGGTGAATGCCATCAGGTCCAGGGGCAGAAGATGAGTGTACACCACCCAGAACCTGGAAAACTAACAGTCTAGTCACACAAATCCCACTAAATTTTCCAGTATAAAACTGATGTGGGGAAGGGCCGGCAGGATCAGCATCCACAAAAACAGACAAAAAAAAAAGAGTACAAACAGCTGACTTGTGTCTCTCTGACCAGCAACAACCTCACTAGATGGAAGCTTCATAATACCAACAGAAGGACAGCCCTTCTTTCTTCCTCTGATATAGGAGTGTAACATCTTGGGAGTAACAGAGAAGTTGTCAGCTAATTTCTGCTCATACAGACACAGGCTGTGAAAAATTCCTGTACTCATAATTAAGCCTACTAAATCTCTGCAAGGATGCTGACACCTTCCCATGCTGCCTACCAAGCTCCCCCCCTCAAAAACTTAAACTGTGCCCAAGCCCTAGATCTACTTGTCATCAGCTCCCTAAGAGGGCCCTGCAACCAGCTTGATCGTGAAGCAGTGCCTCGAATGAGAACAAACTTGTCTACAAGTGAATGGACAATTGATTGAAACAAACTATAATTGTCCTTCATAGTGCCATACAGAAACTCTTAATGCCAGGCAAAACCCTTCGTGCTCCTGTAATCACCATGAAACCCCATAAGTGATTTCAAACCAGGATCCCCTGCAACATCATTCATCTGAATGATATACTCCACCAAGACAGGGGCATGGTGGCATCCCGGAAGAGGAGGCAACACCGCCAGAGAAGTTACCCGATCCTCCTTCGTAGTCAACACTAGATCAAGAATGCTACCCGAATCAACAAAAGTACTCGCCCTCACCCACTGAGTGAGTCTAAGAAGAACAAAACAATCAAGAAACTGGCAATCAACGGGCGGGATATAATTATTATAAACGTCTGCAGACCAATCCAATGAAGACAAGTTAAAATCACCAAGAACAACAACCTCTCTGCCAACACAGAACTCCATCATGAATTCAATCAGTTTAGCATTCTCCCCAGTTGAGTAGGAGAGTGTGCGGTAATCCACCACAACCAAAACATCATAATCAAGGAGGGAAATGGCAACAACATTGGGTAAAGTCACTTCAATTGGCACAAACTCCAAATTGTTTGCAACATACATACAGACTCCATGCTTTTTCACTTCCCTCACCAGCTGAAAACCCTGGCAAATCAACAAAGGATGAGGACACCAAAGAAGTCAACCACGACTCGCACACGCCTTCCAACTGCATATCCCACCGCTGCGCCATATGACCAACAAAAGTGACCTTTTTGATCAGAGAATTCAAATTGACACAGCACAACCTCAGAAAGGAGAAATCCATCTGCAAAGACTGACTAGCTAGCTTAAAGCACCATCTCCGCGGCCACCAGGGATGCCATGGGTACCAGTCAGAGCTCCACGACCGCCCTCAGCACCACCACCACTCTCAACACCACCACCACTCTCAACACCACCACGGCTCCCAACCCCACCCCGGCCGCTTGCCGCACCGCGCACTCCGGCATCACCGCGTCCGCCAGCACCCCCCCCTGCCCCCACCAACACCGCCCTGGCTATCAGCACCGCCACGCCCACGTGCACCGCTCCCAACACCACGACCCACCACCGCGGTCGCCCCAGCGCGACCGCCACCGCCTCGATAATCACCAGCCAGTGCACAACCAGAGGAATCCCCGGAAACGACAACAGGCCCTCCCCTAACAGCACTGGGATCAGCCCCCGTTCCGCAGCAGCCGTCAAGAATTCTCTCCTCTCCGACACCCTCTGATGCATTAAGGGCACGCCTCCGAGCCAGCAACTCTCCTCTTTGTCTGTAGGTTAGGTCTTTCTGAATGTAAAAACTCCTAAAACCATCCAAGCTCTTCAGCCTAGGAGCCTGTGAGAGCAGGTTGTGCCTGGAATCATCATTCGTACAGACCTGTATTGCCGATCTTGACCAAGTCAGTCAGAACAACATCGACACCCAAGACAAGGCACACATTATGAAACTTTGCTTCCACCAGCTCAACGGTCTCACGCACAAAACCTCTCGGCTTAACTGAGCACTTCCTTTTCTCCCTCTCATTCAGCTCCCTCACTTCCTCAGACATCCGTCCTAAACAGCCCAACTCCAGAGGAACCATCACTGGCGCGGCCTCCCAGACGATCAGTCTTTTGACTTTCCTGAGCAGACTCACAACTGCCCCCACTCCTCACACCCGCCATCACAACTCTAACCTGCCCCACCAATGCTCCGACTACCACCAGCAATTAAGAAAATGACTTCTGAAGATGGTTGACTGTCTCCGAATTATCTCCGCAGCCTCGACAGTGACAACAGATATACCTTACAGCACCCGACGAATCTGATAGAACACATCAATCAATCTCTCATCAATACCCAAACACATTGTTTGTGAGTGGAAACCCCTCCGTGAAACGCCACTAAATTACAGGCTGATCACTCAACCTGGTATGGCTAAAGCCACACGCCAAACCAGCGCCCGCTACAGCAGTTCAGCTGCCCATAAGACCAACAGCACGCCCAGCACTCCGAATCCTACAACCTCGCACATTCACGTCAGCAGAGCCGCTAGGCACCGCAGCCGACCGCAAAGGTGAGGACAGCAGATCCACAGCAGGCGCAGGCGGAGACGACGGCAAGCAGCGTCGCTCAGAAGCACCAGCGTCCACAGGGGTAGACTGCAGCGAAGAAGCCGCACCACATCGAGGAGTGCCCCCCCCCTCCTTCCAAGATTTGCCCTTCTCCAGTGCCTGAATCACCGACTCCACTGAGCGCGTGCTGAAAGCATCACCATCCCCACATGGTTCTGCCACCACCGGAACCCACACTCCCGGCATAGGTCTTTTCGAGGGGACCAGAATTGAGCTCCAACCACTCCTTACGACTCTTCCCCCATCCCACGTAGTGGACCTTAACTCTTCCTTATCAGAGGTCAACCACCTTGACATTGTACATCTTTCCATCTTTTCTATCACGACACCTCAGCAAGTCTTCCTTCACGAAAACACTTCTCCTCCCAACCACTGCACATCCCACTCCAAGCATTGCACTCCGCAAAGCGAGTATTGTGTTGCGTATAACTTATTTTCAAATTTCATTTATTTTCCATAAAACTCCACATTAAAAAGTTTCAGCACAATAAAATAGGTTTTAGCACAAGGAAAGGAGTTTCACTCCACTTCACCTCCTCTTGTCAGTAAAACGTTTCCTCCTCTTGTCACTGAAACATTTCGTCCTCTTGTCAGTAAAACTGAAGCTGTATCCTTGTGACGGATGGATTCCTGTCGGTTCAGTAAAATAAAAATTAAGGTTGATGATTATTCTTCGGCAATGAGCCCCAAGGCATTGTAGAAAATGCTTTCTTGCACTAACCTAACCTCTCGGTCAGTAGCTGTTCAGCACAGGGCGTATACGACTGATGCTATCTTTTTCCTATCCAGCATCTATCTAATTCTCTGTTTCTCAGTGACAGTTGGTTAGCAAAGGAGGTTGAGTGCTCATTTGTCAGACACAGCAGACATACACTTGGTTTTGTGACCAGTGGAACACCGGTTAATAATCAGCATGTGAACGAACGCAAATTCAAAAGAAACTGATACCTTTCACCGAAGAGAAAGATCTAGGTGTCATCATTAGTAACGACTTGAAAAGCAGCAAGCAATGTAACGATGAAGCCAAAAAAGCCAATAAAATGTTGGGCATGATAACCCGCACAATCTTGTGCAAGACCAAAAATAGTATTTCCAGGTTATACACTGCATTTGTTAGACCGCACCTTAATTATTGTGTCCAATTTTGGTCTACATACCTCAGAAAAGACATTAAATTAGAGAAAGTTCAACGTAGAGGTACCAAACTAATACCTTTGCTGGGCAATAAATTGTGCCAAGAGAAACTGCGCAAACTCAACCTTTATTCTCTAGAGAAATTAAGAGTCAGAGGTGACATGATCAAAGTGTGGAAGATTATGATGGGTAAGGAAAACGTCGAGCGAGCAAGCCTTTTCACTTTAGCTGCAAACAGAGTGACCAGGAATAATGAATGCAAAATTGTTGGCAAGCGTTTCACACTCGATATCACGCGCAGTTCCTTCATGTATAAGGTTGTCGAAGAATGGAACAGACTTTTCGACGAAGTTATGAACAGCAATACAATTGAAAAGTTTATGTCACAGCTGGACAAATTCTACCAAAATCACCGCTAAATAGCTCCCGTCTATAGCACTTTCGCCAGTATATTTGTGAAAAATTGTGTTGGGCATTGACACCCATACTGTTGAATTGGTGCCAGGCATTGGCACTAGCATGGTAAAAAAGGGGGCCGGCATTGGTGCCTGCTCTTGCAAAAAGGTGTTCAACAATGACACATGTCAGCATTGATTTAACAAGGAATGAAAATGTGACTACCTCGGATCAACACCGTGGATCGGTGGCTTCCTCTTCAGGTGCTGATTTGAGTTGTTTCAAGTATCTTCGTTAAATGCCATTTCCTTCAACAAACTTCCCCTTTCTTGATCTATTAAAACAGAAAATACACTGACACAAGATGCTATCTTAGACGTTCTACTTCAGAACTAATCTTCTTACTATCAAAAGGCTACCCAGTTTGGGCCAAAAGACCTGTTGTTGTCTTCTTACACTTGTAAACACTTTACACTCTCTACCCGCTACTTCACCTAGTTTCCACTAGTTCAGTCTTCGTCTAATGAAAGTTCAGGTTTTTAAAACACTGAACTTTCTCAATTAACTCTCCATTTTGGAGGACACTAATTCTGCTCGCATTGACGTCTATCAAACATCTCATTATTTTACTCAAACCAGGATAACTCGTGGCTTCCTACTCGCACACTCTCTGCCAAACTCTGACACTGACATGAATAACTTGTCAAAATCCACCACCAGTGCAGTATCATCCTCAAACAGCAAAACAAAGATTGAATATTTGAGCATTAATAATATTGTTTGCAAGGAGCTGTTAACCCCTCTCTTTTCCATACCATTTACAATGTTTCTTGCATACTTGGAATAACGTCATTTGGTACAACTTTTCTTTAAGTGTAATGAACACTTAATAGCAATATAATGAGTTGATATTTTTCACACACATCCCCCACTAAAGCTACTGGTTCACGGGTCGCATGGGGTCACGATCCACCTGGGGGGTGAACTCCCCATTTTCCTTGTGGACCCATCTATTCCTCACTCTTCACTGTCTCTCCTTCTCTACCCTTTCCTCATTGTAGTGCAGCCTTCTGCTGACTAATATTGGATTTGCGGGTCACCTAGCAATCGTCTCTAGGTTTCTGGTGCTTAGGTGTAGTCAAAACTTGCTTATTTAAAATAAATCACTGGACTCCAGACGATGTAATACTGACAATATTATTAATATCTTGCAATCAATTTAAGAATTCTGTAGTAAAGGAGAGTGAGCTAAGGCAATTTTTGGTCAAATGAGGACCAGTTGTTCAGCAATTCTTCTGAGCAAAACAGGTCTCAACAAGGGACATAGAGCAGGATGTCTGGCTATTAGGTCGATCATCGGGAGTGTCAGACACCTGCAAGGCTTGGTAGTGAGGTGTGGTAAGCACTCTGTTTGAACATGCATTGCGTTAATAAGGGCAAGCAAAGGAGAGAACAGAAAAATAATGAATGAAATAACAGGCATTTTGCAAAAGCAAGCACGAAGCTACTAATTGAACACAGGCAAGCAATTTAGCGGGAAGGGCAAATTACTCTAAATAGCTAGCGAGTAGAAAAAAATGGTGCAAGTAAAATCGATTGAAACAGGCAGCAAAACATAGATAAAAAAATTAGGACACTGTTGAGTAGTTGGCCTGCACTACTACATCCTGATTATGCTTTCACATTGTTTACTCCTTCTACTTTGTTTGTTTAGTTGAAACTCTCTTAACTTATCTCTTCTTCTCTTGACAACTATCCCCCATAGTTTTTTCTGTTTATTTTATCTGAGGCATCTCTCTTGCTTTATGTCTTTCTTTCATGTATTCCTTTATTTATGTTATTATTTTTTCCTGCTTTATGCCTTTATTTTACATATGTATGTGTGTATGTATGTATGTATGTTCATGTAGCTATGTTTATGTAGCTATGTATGTATGTGCATATGTAGGTATGTATAATATATCTTTTTTTGTATGCATATTTCCTTGAATCTGTACATAACAACTGTCAGGGTGGCCAAAGTAGCAGAGATGATGACTGATAACGTTGTAAAGGATATGACTGCATTAGGCCTCTGCGATGTGGTGGACCGGGGGGGGGACAACCTTCAGCAAACCCGTTGCTGGGGTAGAGCTGTTGGAAAGTCCTGCTTAACCGTTGGAATACTATGTTGCAGGGGAAACACCCTCACATAGCTCACAAGTGGTGTTTGTTGAAAGAGCTAGAAAACACTTGCTATATGCGTTCCGAGGTGGGCGTGGGCATTTTGGGGGGAGGGGGGGGCTCCTCGGAACTCTCATGGATTTTTTAATAGAAGACCAGCAAATGTTGACGACCCAGACTTTTCTATTGGACCACTCTTCTGGACTACGGCTATCGCAACTACAACAACAACAACATCAACAACAACGGTTATCGTAAGGTAACGACGTATCAGCGTCACCATCTGGTGGACGTTTTTCAACACCGCCATCACCCGGCGGTCGCGCCCAAGTTGTGCACGTACCCCCCCCCTCTATCCCAGGGTGCTGGATGGAGTCAACAGCAGCCTTTCCCCACTTCTGGTGGGGTGGACTTTGGAAACAAGACACAGAATCGTGAAGTGGGTGCGGCACTTGCTGCTCCCGGACGAAAACCCGGGAGAAGCCGCTGCAATCGTTTACGACCTCATGAACGATACGCTGAACACCAAAGAATACTTGAAAATCTTTTTCAAAAGAAATACTCCACTAAGCTCTTCGCCGTTAGGACAGTTTCGAGAGAGAACTTGGCCGATAAGGATACTACACAAGCTAACCGGCAACTCCGTGTTGCAATGGTGAGACCCCCGAAGCGCATCAGTGAGCTTAAGAGTGGCTCTCTGTGGTTGAGGTGAAAGATGAGGAGCAAAGTAAGAACATTCATAACCTAAAACAACTAAATAATATACCTGTAAATTTTGGTGAGCACCCTACTCTCAACATAATACAAGGAACAATCTATTATTAAAACAAACCAAACCAATCCGACGACGATATTAATACTGAACTCTCGGATCAGCAAGTCACCAAGATATACAGAGGGAAACGACGGCAAAGCGGAGTTGAGGAGTACTCTGGTGTCTGCATCAACCTTCAAGCTCTGTTCTCTGCCTCCTGATGTCCACATTGGCTGGACACAGTGATCGGTTCGAGAATACATCCCTAATCCCAGACGCTGCTACAACTGCCAGAAGTTAGGTCATGGAAGTGATGCCTGCCGATTGAGGAACTTTACAGGTACATGCTTCCGCTGTGGTGAGAACGCACATGACCACAATTGTGAAAGACCTGCTAAATGCGCAAATTGTTCAGAGGAACATTCCCGCTTGCTAGCTTTGTTGCAGTGACAGCGGAAACACCTATAACTATGATTCCTTCTAACCTACAACACGATGCTCTTTATCGTCCTCGAAATCGGGGAAGCCCGCGACAACAGCCCTTCGCACTGTCCGGAAACTTGGAAATTCTGTCGGCAATACCTTCCCTCACTCCCACCTCACCTCGACCATCACTTGCTGATCGATGTGCAATGGAAGTTCCAGACCAAAATCAGGACGATGACCTGCCTTTGTTGGAGGCAGCACCACATGAAGAAACGCTGCCACCTCCTCGCGTCCTCCACCAGCCACACAAGATGAAAGCCCGTGAACTGTCACCGATGACCAAACCCACCGTACTTCAACCCCAACCAAGATTCTCCTTGGTAGCCGTGCAGACTAGCTTGGTTACTCCTCAACTCAGATGTTATTCTGGCGCCTTTATTAGGGCACCAAATGCCCCTTTGCCTCTACCTTGATTAGCAACTCATGATAATAATCCTGAGGGAAGTGCGCCGAACGCAATATTGAGTTATACCCAGTACTCACCCCATCCATTCATCATCTCAAATCGGAGAAACTTGCTTGCGTTTACCAGCGCTGAGCGCATTGGCTCTGATCTGGACGATGATGATACAAACGGAAATGACCCTTCGTTGACTCATAGCCATAAGAGAAGCTCCAACTATACTCGTCCAGCGCGGTCGACAGGCCGTGAGTGGCATAGTCTACGAAAGCGATATTGAATAAGACATTATCAACTCAAGCCTAGACCTGGACTTTCTCTACCTAAACCACAATCTCTGAAACCCTTGTCCTTCAATGGAACATTAGGGGATATCTTGCTAACTATGCTGAATTATTGAAACTAACCCAAACCTATAATCCAATGGTAGTTTGTCTCCAGAAAACTCTCCTGGGGCTGTACAAACCATCTTTTCCCAGTAAGTATAAAGCCCACTTCATCTCGCCCAATGCCGATGCTCGACCGGGCACTGGCCTGACTACAACAGTAAATCAAGCAATCATATGCACTCCACTCTCTCTACAAACCAATCGGCAAGCTCTGACGCCCCGTTACTATTTGTAACTTGTATATTTCTCCCAATGAACTACTTTCATGCGCACTACTTTCTAACCTTGTAGGTCAACTTCCTGCGCCCTACCTTTTTGCAGGTGACCTTAATGCTAACACCCCCTCTGGGACACAGACATAGCTGATGGACGTGGAGGCCACGTCGAAGCATTCTTTCTATCTTCTGACAGTGCACTCCTTAATACTGGAGAACCGACACACTTCCATACCCAAACAGCCTCGCTATCGGCTATTGACTTATCCTTCTGCTCCCCAAACCTCTTCCCAGACCTTGCCTGGCAAGTGCTGGAGGAGCCCTACGGGAGTGATTACTTTCCCATCACAATCATTACTTTCCAACCTGAAGATAAATCTACCGCTCGACGATACGTAATCCGTAAAGCTAACTGGCAATCGTTCACCACTTGAACAACATCTCCCCCACCTCAGGAGATATCCTGTGACGAGATGGTGGACAACTTTAATAGTACCCTCCTTCACGCTGCAGACCGCAGCAAATCCACAACCAAGCGAACACCGCATAAAATTAAGACACCATGGTGGAGTGACCTGTGTGAAATAGCAAAACGGCAATGGAAGCGTGCATTCAATCGATACCGGTGCACCATAGCAGTAGCAGATAAAACAACGTTCTGGCGAGAAACTGTGATAGCGTGAAATACATGCTTCCTATATCAAAGAGAATCGTGGCAGACCTTCGTATCGTCCATTAATGTGAACACACCCATGTCTGAAGTGTCCCGCTCACAAAAACTGACAGGAAAGTACTGTTCTCATCCCCCTCCAACCTTAAGGATGAGGGAATGACCCACACCGATCCCCAAGAAGTTTTTGAACTTTTTGCAACACACAACTCCTCCGCCAGCTCAGATTCTGAGTACAGCCCTGCTTTCCATAACACAAAGCGTACTGCAGAACATAATGATCTGGATTTCTCCATTACCTCTACTATAACTTACATTGAACTTATCACTGTACGCAAAATCCTTGGTGCAATTTGCACCTCCAACCCCACTGCTCTTGGTGAGTCGAGTCTTCTACGAGGAGCTCTGGCACCTACATCCTTTTGTACTCTTACTTGCAACTCATTAACAACACAGTCTGGTCTACCCACACCTATCCTGATTGGTGGAGGAAGCAGTGGTTCTGTCTTTCCCAAAACCTGGCAAGCCTACCGATTAATTGCCTAGCTACCGCCCTATTGCCCTCACCTCGTGTGTAACAAAGGTTCTGGAGAAAATTGTTAATGCCGACTGACCTGGCACCTAGAAGCAAACTCACTCCTCTCCCCATTACAATTCGGATTTCGAAAGATGAGCGCATGAAGTATTATTACGAGTTGTGACAGATATCCAAGGTGCCTTGGACCACAAGCAACTCACAGTTTGCGTTTTATTTGACCTTGAGAAGGCATCTGATACAACCTGGCGCTATGGCATCCTCCAAGAGATCCACCAGATGGGACTCAGGGCTCACTTGTCATTTTTCATCTGGAACTCCCTCCGCCGAAGAGTCTTCCGGGCCAAAATCGGCAATCACCTTTCGAACATAAAACCCAACATGAGGGGGTCCCCCAAGGTAGCTTCCTTTCGTGTACTCTATTCGCAATTGCTATTAATGGGATCACGTGGGTGATCTCTCCCTCCATGAATGGGTCACTGTACGTTGACAACTTAATTATATACGCATCGGCACCAGTTGTGTCCTAACTCCAACGCCAACTACAGAGTGCAATTGCCCAGGTGGTTGCCTGGACAGAATATTGAAGCTTTACAATATCCCATAGCAAAACCAATGCACTTCATACCCATCGGTCTTGAACACACACGGAACCAGACCTCAGACTCTATGGAGGAATGATCCCTTTCCTACCTACAGTCCGCTGTCTAGTACTAATATTTGGCAAGAAACTAACCTGGAAGTACCACGTGCAGCAGCTTAAGATAGACTGCTTACAGCGATTTGTCATTCTTCGGATTGCATCGCGCTTCACCTGCGGTGCGGATAGAATAACATCACTACGCATTTACCGCGCTATCATCCGGTCCAAACTGGACTATGCGAGCGTGGTCTATCGCTCAACAAAACCAAATATTATCGAAACACTGGAACCAGTTCACAATGCCACCCTTCGCGCCTTTACTGGAACTTCCCGCTCTTCCCCTATTGTCAGCTTTTGTGAAACTGGTGAGCCTAGTCTTGCCTTGCGAAGAGAACAAATTTACCTCCAATTCTATTGCCATGTTCTCGCGCGCCCCACCTCCCCTACACGCACCACAATCAGACGGCACCACCCAAATCTGGCTTTCTCCAGATCCTCACAGCACAATGAGCTCCTCTCTGTTGAGCTTGGGCCACCACATTTCATGATGGACCCTCTCCCGCGAGATGCTATCCTCATCTGGCATACACTAGAAAATATGCTTTGCCCCCACTATCTTACTGGCCGAACGGTAGATGTTGCACCCCGAAATCTTCGAGCTATGTTATAACCCATACGGAGACTCATCAGCTGGTAGCTGGCATATCTTCACTGAAAGATCTAAAGACGACAATGCTGTGGGCTTTGCAGCACTACTCCCCGGGCGCGTCGTCACTAGGAGACTCCCGTCATCAGCGTTAGTTTTCACCAGTGAGCTCATGGCCATTGCCCACGCCCTCTAGGCGGCCGATACTCTCCCAGATGCCAATATCTCGGTCTGTAGTGATTCGCTCAATGCGCTTCAAACCCTGGAGATCTTCAACAATTGCCACCCTGTCGTTTCAGCAATCTTGCGCTGGCTTGTGCGATTGTGCTCCAGAAACAAGAACGTTTGTTTGTACTGGGTTTCGGGCCACTGTGGGGTAGTGGGCAAGGAGAGGCGGACGAAGCGGTGCGAAGAGCTGTAGCGGCGCTTGACCTAGCAGAACAGCGTCCATTTCCATATAAAGTCTTTCACACCGAGATTAAAAGAGCTGAGCGAAATAAATGGAACATGGGATGGTCTAATGTTCCTATGAGAAATAAATAGTGTACCATTAAAACACTCCCACACCCTGGGTCTCTTTAAGCAACCGATCTCGACGGACCGAGATAACTATGCCAATTGAGAATTGTACATAGCAGACTAACGCACAGACACCTAATGGAGGCGTCGCCACTCCCCTACTGCATGGAGTGTTTAGTCCATTTTACTATAGCCCATGTCATGGCAGAGTGCCCCACCTGGGCGAAATGTTGACACACTTACTTCCCCAGGAGCGGTTCCTGGACCTTCCTAATACACTCTGCATAATGCTTACCGAGTTCCCTCAGAGGCAATTCAGAGCGGAATCGCTCTGAATCGCTCTGAACCTCTTAGCTGAATTCTGATCTGTTGTGAATTGATCATACCTAATCTTACTTACTGATAGAATCCTCCTTCTTAGAGGACCACCGTTTTCTTTGCTCACGTTGAGTAAGCCACATTTGTGACCTCTCCCTATAAACAGAAGTGACCTAAGCATACCATGAGCTGAAGCAATCCGAGAGACTGACGATGACTTAATGCAGCACTGGCTGCTGGTTTGACGTTTGGTGTCTGAAGGACATTGACTCCAGTGCACTAGAAAGCCTTGACACTCTAATCTCATTTATATTTTTTTCAAGCTTGTTAATTAAGTGAGACATTACATCTGCTGAACTGATCTGCAATCACTACAGTTTCTTAATAACAGTCTTTATCTTCACTTCCAGCTCACCATTGATGAATACTCCACCCGCGTGGGCCAGCAGGCAGTGGTGCTGGTTGCTACTCCCAGCAAGTCAGGCAATAACTTCAAATGTTTTGGGGCCAAGCCTCTCGAGGAAGTGGTAAGGAGCTTGGCAGCGATCCATGTTACAATTATATTCTGATATCCATTCATGCTGGATTGTAGTACCAATGAGGTTTATTCCCTTTCAAAACGTTTTTCTTTTGTAATTAAATAAACAATAGATTATAATTGATGATAATATGTAGAAAAAGAAAGGAGGAAAAAACTCATCATCCACAACAAAAATTTATTTCTTTGATAACTGTTCTAGTCAGCTTGGAATCTAACATTTTTTAGTTGGAATAATGAGACATACTGCATTGTTATTAAATGCATTAGTTTGAATAATACGACATCCGGCATGACTTCCAAATGCATTATCTAAATTGCGTAGCTAAGTGTAATGTTGCGGTCTGTAGACCCAATACTACTGGTTCTTCACTCCATCTCAGCCCGAGCTGGGATCTAGGCTAAGAATAGCATATGCTGTTCTCAGCCTAGATCACAGCTTCCTTGTACACCTAACAGTTGGCCAGCCTCATCATCTTAAATTCCACCATTTGGTATTCTGCTAACCAGCTCTCTGCTATGTGGAATTATGCTATATTGGTTCTGTCATCTTGCTTTTTCGAAGTGCCTTTTTATATAGAGGTAACCCAGTCAAGGACTCTCAGTGAATGTAATTTTGGAGACACATTTTAGGTGCCCAAAATGTGTCTAGCACCTCGAAGCCTCTCGGGAGAGACGGAGGTACCTGCTAGGTATTGCGCCTACACTAGGGAAAAAGCTAGGCAATGTATGTACTGTGTCTGGTAACAATGCGGAATATCTACTATTGCTTTAGTGTACCTGTGCTGTGGCCTATAGACACTAGTTTTTGTAGTCTTTAGAATAGCACAAGATAAACTTACTAAGCCTGGATCACCAACCAAGAAGAGGTGGTATCTATCAGCAATCAACCAGCTGGTCACATTTACCAGTCAGTTAGATAGACTGTGTTGAAGATAGACTGTGTTGAGGAGGCTAGCAATTAGCAGTAGATGCACACTGTAGGCCAAAAAGTTTCCTATCTCAGCTGAAAATTTCCATGTAGATACAATTGCATTTCATTGACAGTGATTCCTATCAGCTAGGATACCTACTCCGGGAAGTTTAGGTTTATTACATGGCAGGCCTCCTCAACAACAAGCCTTCTGTTATAGTGTTCAAATCACTAGTTCCTACTGTTATCGTGTTCAAGTCACTAGTTAGCTGAATGCAGGATGTGATTATAATATGTAAAATGAGAATCCGATTGCTCGATGGTGAAAAGGATGTAACCAAGAAAGAGAGGTGGCAGAGCTGCTTATACAATAGTGAGGGAGCATACTTTGTTAGGTCCTTGTTTGGAACTTGCCCTTTTAGTTCAAAGAATATCTTTACTCAGTAGCTACATCTCTAACTATGATTCATCACTTATTTTTACACCTTGAGATAATCAACCTTGCCTATCCAATGTTGCAAAACAATACTGGTGCTAACAGTCGTCCAAATCTCATAAAAGCGTTTGTCTTCTTTGATGTAATGACATTGAAATTAGCAGGATTGTTGGATGTGCATCTTTTCAACTGGTAAAATCAATATTGGGCACTGCAATTCTTTATGACCTTATACTAAACCAAAAATTTAGTCAACTCACAATAAGCACCCAATCTAGTAGCTACTGATTCAGCATGCACCACTCAGAAAACACTTGGAATTGGTTGAATCCAAACTCTCTGCATGTAGCTACATTCGTTGTAGAATGTGTCAGGTCTATCTTGGTTTATAGAATCAATTATTCAACAGACAGCTCTTATGTGTCTTTTGACAACAAATTATTATTACGTCCCAGTTAGATTATCATGCAAAATTTGAGTATCTGTATTAATAAAAATACAACAACCAGGCTTAGCCTTTAGCTACTATATATATTGTACACAGATACAGACACTAGGCCGGATCCCCCGAAAGGGGAGCGGCCAACTGATTGCGATAGAACTTGGCATCCCTGCTGACATAATATTTCATACCTTTTGTTTGAATTTGTAGCTTTGCTTTAGTCAATCATGAAACATAGTCCGTGTAAAGAAAATGGTAAAGCTTGGCCCAACTTGAATTACTCTATTTTACATCACAGTGCTAACTTCTCAGGCTCTCATAATACTTAAGAATTCAGTTACAGATGCTGACACTAGGCCGCATCCCCCAGAAAGGGGGGTGTCCAACGGCAAGGCGCACCTCACACCCTCATATGCTCACACTCACACAACTTAAGCCCATTTACTCTAAAGGGTCCAGCCTGTAACCCCGCAACTTACACTCTGGATCACGAGTGCGGTCCGAGGATCTGTTGTCAGCAGCAGGGCCCAACAGTTTTCACTATATTGTACCCGATGAGATTTACCAAATAAATATAGGCCATGAATTCCTGAAGAAGGTTGAATGTTTTTGAGATGAAATGATTGAGGAGCATGGCTGGAGTAACGCTGAGAGACCGGATCACCAACGATGTGGTTCGAATCAGAACAGGGATGGGGAAGAAGTTGGAGGACAGAGTGGATTCGCGTGTTCTGAGATGGTTCGGGCACATGGAGAGGATGGATGAAGGGAGATTGGTGAAAAGGGTGATGAATGCTGAGGCAAGTGGTC
>SDVV010003401.1:0-21449 GCA_016164225.1 Gammarus roeselii | reverse complement strand
TATTCATATCTATATCTATATATAAATATATATATATATATATATATGTCACTAGCATTTTTAGGTGAAAAAAAACAGTCACTTTCTAAAGAAATGCCGTTCTGCGTAATCGTCAAGCAATATCAAATAAAATAAGCAAACGATCCCTGGGGATGCAAGTTGAACACGTTAACACATATAGGTATCAAAAATACAGCTATCAACAGGATCAATTAATGACTTGGTATATGAATATCACAGATTGTGAAATGTTTGAGTCATATATGTGAAAAACTAACTGAAACATTATCACAGTCATTTGTTCAAAATACCAAATTATTTATGCTCAGAAACTAGTTAGATTGAAGCGTTCACTCCGATGAACATTTTTTTTGTGGAAGTCATACAGTGAGTGACACCTACGCTGCATCAAACAAAATCGTTAGAAATAACATATCAAAGCTCAAATACAATATTTCGAAGAATTAATTTAGAAATAACTCTTCCCAGTTGGCAAAAGATAATCAGTTTATCATTTTCTACTGCAATGTTTTGCATTGCCAAATACCAATAACCTGTAACAATAGCTGATGGTTTGACGCATGGTTTTAGACACTCGGTGTTTCTCAGCGGAATTATAATGTCACAGACGATTAAATAGAACGATGAAGACTGATTATAAAACGAGTTCGTGCGTATTTCCGTCTGTCTGTGTCTGTCTGTGTGTGTCTGTCTGTTTGTGTCTGTCTGTTTGTGTCTGTCTGTCTGTGCCTGTCTGTCTGTGTCTGTCTGTCTGTGTCTGTCTGCCTGTGTTTGTCTGTCTGTGTCTGTCTGTCTGTGTCTGTCTGTCTGTGTCTGTCTGTCTGTGTCTGTCTGTCTGTGTCTGTCTGTCTGTGTTTGTCTGTCTGTGTGTGTCTGTTTGTCTGTCTGTGTCTGTCTGTGTGTGTCTGTCTGTGTCTGTGTATGTCTGTCTGTGTCTGTCTGTCTGTGTCTGTATGTCTGTGTCTGTATGTCTGTGTCTGTATGTCTGTGTCTGTGTGTCTGTGTCTGTCTGTGTCTGTCTGTGTGTGTGTGTCTGTTTGTGTCTGTTTTTCCATCTGCCTGCCGTTATATCGGTCACAAAAAATAATCTAAGACTTTTGAAGGTATTTAGTAGTCATGGCAAATAATTCATCAATCATTTAAACGGTATTGTGAAGTACCACGATCAGATCTCATTTTTCTATTCGAATAACAATACAAAGGTTTGAGACCATTCTCTCTTTATTTGAAGTTGTACGTGTATCAAAACATGCAATACTTCAATTAAAGTTCTTGAACAGAGAAATATTACAAAATATTTTACGTTATGAATAAATTAAAATGTGAAAAAAATGCATAACTTTCCCTTATTTTGCATTCATTTTATTCTTCTCTCCCCCCGACAATTTTCTAACTATCACCACGTATAACAGATCTACCTTTTTTTAAATTCCAATTATAGAAGACCTAGCAAGCAATTTTTTAGGCGTTATTTCTCTGAGTGAAGTCACGATCGGCTGCATAAATAGGTACGTGTGACATGTTCTAAACATTTGAGGTGCCTTATAAAAAGTGAGTGAGTTTACGTGCCCAGAGAAGGGCTGAGCTTGCAAATGACTAGCAAACATCACAGGTGAAGCCATGACAATCTTCGAGAAGGTAAAAGTCTTAATCTAGAAGACTAGCAATAATAGAAGGAACATAATATAAAAAACCGTAAACAATCTTACTACAAAATCCCTTTAGTCATGGCAAATATACGTAACTATCGAGAAACGCTTTACGCTATTCCTCAACGCCGTAAACCTGTAGGAATATATTGTGATTACAAATTTTTGAAAATTCGTGCGCTCGCTGATAAAAAACTAGCTAATTGCCTCGTAAGCAAAATCATGACCATCAATTCAAGTAAATAAAGGTAATCAACTATGAAGGTGCTACAAATGTAAATGCATAAGAAGCGTCTAGGGTGCTACTTCACATTCGATTTATGCCGTAATGAAAGAAATAAGCAAAGCAAAGGAAGCAAGATCACCTGCGTATTGAAAAGATGGGAGAGGAACTCTTTTAATGACTATACCAAAACATAATTTTTTGCTACTTCATCAGTTCTCTCGCACAGAATGACTTGCATTTCGAAATATTCTGAGAGGAAGCCGCTGAATGGTATTGACCTCATAAGCTAACAGTCTGGGATGCATTCTGATTGAACCTATCTGATAGGAACTGCCCTGTTAGGGGCATAAATACTATTTGTTGATGTCAGATACTAGAGCTTCGCTGCAGGGATTTGGGCAATAAATTAAATTTAAATTGTCGACAGGTTTTTATCAACTACTGATATGAACAGGAGTTATGGAATAATGCGATCATTACGAGATGAGAGCAACTATGAATATTATACTGCGAATCCCAACAGTAGCGCTGAAGATCTCTGGGATCAAGCAAATCTAGTTCTATTTATGAGAGTTTGGGTAAATATTGTTAGTTTTCGAAGCCAATAAGAAAGGTTTGTTCAAGTTTGGAATCGGTTCTGATCAGTATCATACGAGAGCAATATATGTCTAACATTTAGGCAACAACCATTGCAGAAAAAATTGAAATATAATTTCGAGGCTTTAATTTTTTTCTAATATGAGATGTTTTCAGTGTCAAAACGTGTCTCTCGAACTCATTGAAATGCAGATAAAACTACGATGTGATAATTGGCATATAGCAGTATATATATTGACTGCTATTAAACTATTAAAGATTACCATGAATCCAAAATGATTAATCCAGTAAAAAATGCCTATGAAAGATCATATACGAAAATGGTTGTGAATACGGGCGTCAGAACAAGATGATTCCCAGTCGCAAAATATGACGAAGAAGAAGTGCCAGAAAGGTCACTTGGTATACGATTCATCTTTCACGAGAAATCAGTGGAAATCCCTTATCATTATTTGCGAAGGATCAACAGCGCTCTTTTTTACGAACACTGAAAGAAAACTGCGAATGACTTACACGGTTGATTGTCTTGTCTGGTTGTTTCCGTATTTGGCACATTTGAGGGTGATGATATTAGTAGCATATCTAAATGCATCTAACTTTTCCATCGGAAATAATCCTCTACAAAATACATGACTGAACGATACATAGGATGTTCTATCTTGGGGATGCGACCTCAAGTGGTGGTTGTCGACCACAGAACATCGAATTGGAATAGGTTATAAATTCTGCGGCTTAGAATTTTGGAATAGCGTGGATCTGCCAGGACGTTTCCTTCAAAGGATTCAATAAACGCGACTGGTTCCAGAGTGTGTTGCATGGGTTAGGCACATCAAGGTCATCATTGTAACACAGTACACTTGTGATCAATGTTTCATGCTTATTTGATAATCATAAAGTACTTGTTTTCTCAAACTTTATAGTTTTGATACATTTTTAAACAATTTATACCCAGTCAAACACTGTAGGAACAATATTGATATTTTCCTAAAATCAACAAACTAAAGTGTTCTAAAAAGGGGATCACCAGATAGCGCAAGCAAGATGAGAAATGTGTACACACTGTGTTTGTTTTAGTGTGCAAGTCGATTTTGCCTACAAACTTCAGAATCCAATATGTAGTCATTACACTCACTTAGGCAAAATGGTGCAAACTTATGTTTATACAAAATTTAATCATGATGCACCTATTAAGACAGAGTGGATAAAATTTTGCCGTGCCGCTAATATTATAACGTCAAGGGTGCTAATGGCAGTACCAGCAAATCACATTTACAGTCATGCATGATATGCAAAGTTTTTTTTCTTCTGAAGAGTGATTGTGCTATGTAAGAAAAATGAGCCTAATAACTGTCAGGTCTCTCAAAATGATGTAGCAACAAAGCAGTAGGTCTTTTAATAATGATGGTCCATGTTTTAAAAATGTAAGTGCTAAGTATTTCCCGATACTGGCAGCAGGCAATGAAGAAAGTTAAATAATCAGGTTTCCAACAACGTGTTTCACTACACGATAGGACACATGCCTAACAAATCACCGAGCCTCACGATATGCGTACTCAGCCATACCCTGACGCCGAAGGTGCTGAATAATATTGAAGGCTCCATCTTTCGTAGGAAATTAAAGTTTTTTTGTATTACAATCAATTACTACAAGCATATGATGAATGCCGGATGTGCATTATTTTGCAGTTTTATTTTTCCAGGGAACGATATTTACAATGATGGTTTAAGTGCAGCAGTCATTGTGGGTTGTGCCCATAAGGTTTTCCTCCTACTACAAGGTGTATCCTAGGCGGACGTTCTCGCGGGACAATCCAGCACACGTCATGAATTGCTATTATGTATCCGCAGGTGTTCCATCAAGTGGGTTTATAATAAAAGGCTGTTCGTTGGGGACAATTAAATTAATCCTACTACGGCGCTGGACGCCACTCCATTCCCGGTACTCGTGCTCAGCTTTTTCCGAATCCTTCTCAATCAAAATGAAACTATTTCCGCAGAGGCAAACACGTGTCCCCGTGTCAAACATTTTTTCATTTAAAACAATCAGAAGTAATCATTTGAAAATAGATATGCTTGACAGCGTGAATGTATGTACATCCCCTTTATTCCCATCACAAACTACCTCCTCCACACTACTCGAGAGTCCGATTTCCACAGAGTAAACAGTATCTCGTTTGTAGCCGGGGCCCTCAACTGTGAACACTGCGCAGAAGAAACTATTCAGGACACTGGCCATGTCCTCAGGTGAAGTTCTGAGGACACCATCTTCATCAATTACAGAGCCAACTGAGTCCTCAACAATTCTACGCTCGTTTACGTATCGATAGCAATTCGTTGTCCTCTCTTTGGCGTTATCCGCAACGTTTTTCTCTTTCATGCGCTTAGAGGATCGGACAAGTCTAGTGGTTGTCCTACACTCCAGGTGATGCAGTTCTGCTGCCTCTGCGGCGTTGTCCCTCATTCGTTGCGCATTTAGTTGATTGCGACGGTTCAAGGCTATTTCAAATTCGACGTTCCACCAAGGATTAAATTAAGCGCACTTAGTTGTTCTCTCATCCCCTGGAAGTCCGCTCGCGCAAAATTGGGGTGGTGTATAGCTCCCTGGGGGCTGGACGGGGAACTTTGATTGTGAATTCTACCCCGTTGTGGTCAGCACCTCCCAGTTTGTTGCCAACTAGGATGTCGCTGACCAGGAGCTCCTCAGTTGACATGACTAGGCCCAGTGTGTCGTTCCCCCGGGTTGATTCACGAACATACTGGTTCATGCCATTATCGGCGATAAACTCCGTTAGTTTATTGCCTGTGGCCTTCGAAGTTAGGCTCACCCAGTCAATATAATGGAGATTGAAGTCGCCGAAAATGTTAGTCTCATGATTATTTGAAACTTTTCTTTCAGCTTCTCATAGAGCTTGGCATCTTGTTCCGCAAGGGTGTGACAGTTGCAGTACACCAATGCCAGCTTCAGTGTCGCATGGGCCACTTTGATTTCTGCGTTGTGTATTTCGCAAGAAGCTGTGGAGAGCGATACTATAAAAAATGGATGACGTATCTCCTTTATGCACAGCACGGACCCGCCCCCTCGTTAACTAGGGGTGGGTTTGTCTACGCTGAACATTTTGTAGCCTGGTAGCATTATCTCTGCTGCCAGGTTTCTACTCAGGAGATTGAGTCATGTTTCGTTTATGCCAATGACATCAAACGGGTACAGGGTCGCCAGTCCTCTCAGTTCGTCGAACTTATGAAGAAGACCTTAAGACGGTGCGTGTCTCGCTCTTCGACTTCTTCATCATTGAGGGGGGGGGGGGAAGTCTCGACTTGGCGGCTGTGGACCAGGATCTAGACCATCTCTAGAATTGCCTTTTTGTGAGCCCTGTAACTCATCTACCGTGCCCTCAGCTTCTTCCTCCTGGAGCAACTTATTGGTCATCGCTCCCGTCCGGGAATCTGCTGCTGACACGGGGCCCTCTAGGTAGGGTTCCCTGAGGCCAAAACCGATCCGTTTAAAGCACGCTGGACCCCCAACTTTTGGGCATAGTATTTTTTAGTGCCTAAGTGGAGTTTTCTGCCAAGTCGGGCATTTCTTACATCATTCAGGTGTAGGCCGTCTCCTAGAAAAAGATCAGGCCTCTCCCGGAAGCCATCAAACAAGTTAATGAAGTATACTCCACTGGACTTGCAAATGGTCTCGAGTGCTCGATTTGTAGAGCTCAATTTGCTATAAAGCTCGTCATTATCATTCATTCGCGGTACGATGGATGTGATGACCACTCGACCTGTTTTAGCCTTGAGGTTAGAAATAGCTGCTTATACTTGGCAAACAGATCTTCCGACCTTGTCCTTTTAAGATCATTGGTGCCTACACGGCAGATAATGAGTGTCCCCCGCCTGGGAACCGTAACCTCTGCAAGGGCACATCTGATCTCCTCAATCGTGGCACCGGGTTTGCAAATAACCCGCCTCTTTGTCATACACTCATGAGCAAATTCAACGGCCTGGTGTCGGACAATAGAGTCCCCAAGAACACGTGTCTGAATTTCTCATTGTAGTCCGGTGAAATTCTCATAAGTGTTCCGCGTTGGCAGTAGAAACGCGGTCCGGTTCTCGAAGGTGAACGGTTTTGGACCTGCTGAAATCCATCCGAATCTACGTCGCCCCGTCGAGGTTTGGTGCGGTTTCGATCCGCGGATGTCTTGGTCCGAGGTATCGGCTTAGTCCCGTTTTTCAGTTTCCGGGCAGCCGATGACCTCTTGGCCAGACGGGAAGTAGGTACCCCGGGTTTGTGTATAGGGGTGGAAGTGATTTGCCAGCTCACATCCAGCACCGGCAGCCCTGATA
This sequence comes from Gammarus roeselii, assembly GCA_016164225.1. Classification (NCBI taxonomy): domain Eukaryota; kingdom Metazoa; phylum Arthropoda; class Malacostraca; order Amphipoda; family Gammaridae; genus Gammarus; species Gammarus roeselii. Next base: position 14,621 of record SDVV010003401.1, on the reverse strand, counting down.
TGGGTTTAGGGGTGGATGCGTGCTGCCGTTGCAGACTCTTATCCAGGACGTCACGGTAGGTAGTCAGAGCAGAACCACCAAGACTCCACCGCGATAGCAATGGGTCTCACCAATCAATCATCTCCCGGGATGCCTCTTCATCTAGCTGTAAAGCATGGACCAGCAACTCATTAACTTCTACAAGCTTCCGCCAGGCCCTTTCTAGCCTTCTCCTTATCAGAACGTAAGTTTCTACCGAGGTGTGCAGAGAAACTCTCTAGATCACGCTTAACAGCAAGGTCCTCTTGGACCTTACGTACCTCGGCTCTCACTTCCGCTACGGAATCACAAGTCCTGCCTAATCTTCTCTCTCATCTCCACATACTTACTGGAGACATTGCGCAACTGCTCCTCTAGGACAAAGACCTTCCCTGCAAGGATCCCGTCCTCTCCGTCGTCGACGTCCCTCCACCGCAGGCACTGGAAGGTCACCAGAACCCGTTCGAGCCTGTCATCCAGCTCACAGAACCGGCAGACGAAGTTCCCTACGAGGTTCCTGAAAACGCTCCAGCTGATCCTGACAAAGCAGACTGAGCAGTCCGCCAGAGTAGGAGTCATCCTCGACGTCGTCCGTAGGAGTTTTCGCCGTCTTTTTCATAGGCAAAGTTTATTACGCACTAAGCTTACTTTTTGCACACACACTATTATTATGCCTGATAAATTCGGTCACTAGTTACGATACTTTGGATTATAATTTACCACTGAAAAAGTTTTACACCTGAAGGACTGGACATTTACAAATCGATCGGTCCCGATGAACACCGCCCGAGAGTTCTTAAGGGAACTCGAGAACAATTAGCGGGTTCCCTGACCCACATCATCAACTTATCGATGACGAGTGGTGAGGTCACCGAAGATTGGAGAGGTACCAATGTCACTGCTATCTTCAATAAAGGTGACCGACAATCGCCCAGCAACTATCAACCGATCAGCTTGACTTCGATCGTGTGCAAAACCATCGAGCGATTGATACGAAATTATCTCATCCATCATCTGGAAGACAACGGACTCATTCACGACACTCAACACGGCTTCCGCCGAAAGAGGAGTTGTCTGACGAATCTGCTGGATTTTTTTCAATGAGGTGATCAACGTGTACAACCACCGCAACGCAGTGGATGTAATCATCTAACTAGACTACCAAAAAGCTTTCGACAAGGTACCACACAGGAGACTGTTACAAAAAGTCTCTGAGCTCGACATCGGTGATAACGTATTTCGCTGGCTGCGCGCCTGGTTTACACGGAGCAAGAAAAGAGTTTGCATCGGCCAGGCTTTTTCTGAGGGAGCCCCTGTTACCTTTGGGGTTCCCCAGAGCAGTGTAGTGGATCCTAACCTCATCCTCATCTGTGTAAACGACATGGACGAGGGGCGTTTGTCCAAAGTATCGAAATTGGCCGGCGACACAAAGCTCTGCCATGCAGCATGGAAGGAGAGACAGAGTTGAGATACAACACGATCTCAAAAAACTCGTCCAATGGTCGGAAGCGTGGCAGATACCCTTCAATGTTGCAAAATGTACAGTTATGCACATGGGGTGTCGCAATGCCAACTTCGACCACACAATGGCAGGATGCGACCTGGCAACTGTTGACTAGCAGAGAGACCTGGGCGTCCTTATTTCGAACGATATGAAATGGAATGCGCTGGTCGAAGAAAGTTACAATATCGCTAATCGTAACCTTAGCTACATCTCTCGTAACTTCCTCTGCAAGACAAAGGAAATAGTCCTGCCGTCGTAAACGTCCCTCGTCCGTCCCCACCTCGAGCAAGCAGTCCAATTCTGGTCTACACACATGAGGGGGGACATGGCTAAACTGGAACGAATCCCGCATCGTGTTACTATGTTCATCCCACAGCTACGCCACCACAGCTATGTGGATAGGCTGAAAGAGCTTGGCCTCATCACCCTCGAGCAACGAAGGCTGAGGGTCCAGCTCATTGAAACCTTCAAATACCTGAAGGGATTCAACAACATGAGCCCTGTCGGCCTCTTCGACATGGACCCCAACATTCGCACCTGAAACAACGGGGTGAAACTTATGGAAAAAACTTTCGCTACGACCATAGCGCAACACTTCTTCTCGATTGCAATCTCGCCGATTTGGAACAATTTACCATTTGCGGTAGTTGGCTCTGAATCCGTGAATGCGTTTAAAACCGCACTCGACAAGCACTGGGCTTCGTGACTCGTTTAACATGAGACAGAAACTGTCGAGATCACAATTATAGGGATATAGGGAAAGAGCATGACACGGCTTTCTCCACAATTCAAGCTAATACTGCTAATAAATGCATTATCAGGAACGATAATAGCATTGTCGCTGGTAGTAGTAGTTGGAAATTATTAATCATGTTTTCATTGTCAGTAACAATGCAAAAATGTTTTTTTGCTGACCAACTTAAGTGACTGAAGAACTCCATATCGGAGCAGAACGCTTTCTACCATTAACATTGCAAGTGCAGATAGGCTGATAATACTGCATTACAAGTACAGACAGACTGATAATATATCGGTACGATCATTCCTACAGGAATTCACCGGTTGAGAGGTGTTATGGCGACTCGCATCCACCCTTAAACCCATGCCAGGGCCACCGGTACTGGGTGTGAGTCCGTAACGGAACTCGCAATTACCCATCCCGCTAGCCTACGAGGCCATCTGCTGTCCTAACGGGACAAGCAGATGCAGGAACTATGGTATCTTGAAAATCGACACCGCCTACGAGAAGGGTTTGCTCAACTCGATGCGGCGGTGAAGACTTGGAGGTGTACCATATATTGTTGCTCTTTATTTTCATTATTTTTGTGTGGTACGGTGATAGCACTTACCACCACACCCCGTGATATACGAAAATCGATCACGCAGCGAAAGGAGAGCATTTGCTCAACTTTGTGATACAGCCTAGATTCTACGGGTATCAAACATTGTTGAAGGCAATCTTGCTGACACGATGGCATTTTACTTATTACTTTTCTGCCCCCCCTGTGAGAGAGGAACGAAAGTAGAAAAATGGGGAGAGATAAACAACAATTGCAAGCCATTGCGGGTGAAGTCTGTCGGTGACTCACTCCCACACCCCATGATATGCGAAAATCGAACCCGCACCAAGACGAGAGGTTTGCTCAACTCTACGGTACGACGTAGATTCGACAGATATCATCTATTGTTGAGGCAATGAGTATCTTCCTACGGAGAGACCTTGCCGACACGATGGTATTTTTCTTCTCTCTTTTTTCTATCCTCCCTGTGGGATATGAAAGAAATGAGAAAAATGGGGAAAGAAAGATAACAATTACAAACAAGTGCAAGTGAAGTCTGCCGGCGACTCAGCGGCGCTTGCCGATGAACCACACACACCCCATGATATGCAAAAATCGAACCGCACCATGAGGCGAGCGTTGCTGAACTCTACGTTATGCCGTAGATTCGACGAACTTGTGTGGGTGAAGTCTGCCGGCGACCCAGCGACGCTTAGCGATGAGCCGCAACGGCGGCTCACCCCCGTACTCCATAATATACTAAAATCAAAACCGCACCAGGAGGAGAGATTGCTCAATTCTACTGTACGAAATATATTCGAAAGATATCATCCATTGTTGAGGCAATGATTATCCTCCTACGGAGAGACCTTGCCGACGCGATAGTATTTTTATATATTTTTTTCTACCCTCCCTGCCGGGAGAGAAAAGAAAGAAGAGAAATGGGGATAACAACATCTGTTGAATCAGTGATTACTTTCTCATGGAGGGACACTGCCGTCACAATGCTACTCTCTTTTTCTTATCTCTTCCCTTCGTATCAGGAGGAAAAAAGATGACTGAAAAAGAAGTAAAGCATTTTTTTTTTGTAATACAGAATAGCAGCGCTGGTTACATCTCTTGGAGATGTCCCTCTGGCATCTCACTTGAAAGATATAAAGCCCCTCAGGCATCTCAGCTGAAATAAAAATATACTCTATAATTATAAGAGATGTCCTTCTGACATCTAAACTTGAAATATGAAATATGAAATACCAATGTACACTTGATACACCTGCCCCTCCGGCATCTCACCTTTGAACCCATTCCTCTGCTGATGAACTAACCGTCTTCTCTCTCTCCTGTAGCAAAGATCCGGGAGAAACCTGTTGCAGCATGGAGCAGAGCGAAGTTTACCTACTTACGCCCTCTTTACAGATGACAGAGCTCATTTCAAAACTTGAATGCAGTTTTTGACTAAAATCTGCTATAACTGTTCATCAAAAACTAAAAAAAAACTTTTGATGCATTGACTAAACTCGAATTTTGAGCCATTTCCGGATTTAAATGATTGATTCATGCCTTTCTGGGGTAAATCATGCAATAATCGATTCAAAACTTAGAAACCTTTGTTTCTTGTGACTAAAATTGATTTGACATAACTTCAAATTTAAATATACTCGTGCCTTTTTTTGACTGAAATTTGCAATAATACCAGTTTTTACACTATTATTGTACTCGTGTTTACTTGCCTAAGCTCAGGAAATCCCACGAGCAACTCTTTCCTAGGAGATGTCACACTGACGTCTCACCTTGAAGTGCGTCAACCTCCAAGGAACCTGCAATAATAACCATTTTTCAAAATTATAAACAACTTGTGATTCCCTTGCTTAGCAGCACATTGGTTATCTTGTTAAATAATAATATTAGCTAGATGTCCCTATGGCATCTCACCTTAAATATGAAATATTCTGAGAGATGTCCTTCTGGCATCACACCTGAACATATTTGAATCTAAATATAGCACTCAATGACATCTCACCTTGAAATTTATTCCCTTGAACAATGTGGATAGCTAACCGTCTTCTCTTCTGTAGCACAGATTCGGGCAGGACCTGGTGCAGCAGGGAGTAAAGTATAAATACTAACCCCTTTCCCACAGATGCTAGACAAAGTGCCAATTTAAAAACATTTTCGTTTCTCTTGACTGGTGTCTAAATTCTAAATGTAGGTACTGATCTCGTGCCTTTTTTGACTAATTTTTGCCATAACTATTTGTGAAACCTAAGAATATTATCGTGCAGGACTGAACTGAAGAGTTGTCAGGTACAACTTTTTTTTTGGTAGATGTACTTCTGGCGTCTCGCATGAAATTTGAAATGCTCCTGTCAAACCAATCACAAGTGCTCAGAGACTTTCTACACTGAACACTAGAGAACCACTCTCAGGAAACGGACGTGGAGCTCGCATACATTTGCACTTATCAAAATTTCACAACATTTTTGAAAACTCCGACCTAGACTTTAGATCAGCCAAGGGCAGATCTATCACTAGGAGAGGTCACTCCGACGTCTCATCTTAAAGTGCGACACCTTCAAGGAACCGCTCGCGTACAGAAGACCTACTCTTCTGAGCACATGGGGGAGGACAACTACTCGTGCAACTGGGTGTGGTGCTCCTCCCAAATGAGCTCATACTTGTCAAAATTGAATACCCATATGCTCCTTCGAAGAAGACTCAATACCTAGTTGGCGTCCGTCTGACTCATCCTCTGGAGCAAGCCGACAGGCATGCGCTCGAGGAAAAGTGCGAGTTCGCTAAGCGTATGGGCGTGTCCGTCTCTGCTTCACCGTCTGAGATGCAACCACCTGAAACCTAAATACTTCTCTTCCCATCTGGTTCGCCCCGTTCCTGAATTGTCGTCCTAACACTCGACCCTTTCTTCTCCGGGGCTGAGATGCCTCGGGTAGTAGTGGGGTAGTAACTAGTTTGGTGGTGATGGTAGTTGTGGTTTCTCTCCTTTCTATCCTTACAACCTTCTTATTTTGCATGCGTGCATGAATTTCTAAAGCCTGGTAGACTCTCCCCCACTCTTCTTACACTTCTTTCAAGGAAACTCTCGACATGAGCACTCGTGCTCGTTTGTTTTCCTTACACTAATCTTATCTATTCGTCATCCTCCCTACCTTTCACACACTCTCTTTTCAATTGCTTGAGTTCCATCGCAGGCAATTCTACATCACAACTTTGCAAGATCGTTACTGAACTGCTCTAACGGAGCCTTATAACCAACCAATCAACGTCAGCGACTTCTCTTGTATTACTTTATCTATGTGTAGGCGATACCGAGCATGTAACATAGGTAACTGATTGCTGTTATCGTGATAGAGGGCGTTGAAGGTGAATTATTCAGTCAAGGTCCTATCCTAGATCGCAACATTTACAGTCATGTCCAGGTGGGATTCGTTAGATTATTAAGCCGCTCTTTATTATTTTTCAGTATTGTTAAGCAGTCAAATAATGTCAGTTTTATAACAAATAATTATGGGCTAGGCTTCGAGATTAACACAGAGGCCGAAAAATACCCGATACCAGTCACAGCTGGATAAATGGATACTCTGAACATGACGTTGCCATTTAAACGTTAGAAATGAGTTCGGCTCTATAGAGCATTGACCAGACAAGGATGTATCAAAAAAGTAACACAATATTTTGAACTGAGTTTCGATTTATTAGCGATCATTGTAACTCATTTTCTTTGGATTGTACAATTTTTCTTGCTAACTCAGGAAAAAAGTCTAATCGCGCGGTCATTGGAAGAATTATTACGCAATCGTGACAGAACATGTTAGTTGGAACGAATGCTGTATTAGCATAGAACTATGCACTATTTTATGGTCGTCATCATCGGGAAGCAACAGATGGTGTGCTCATCATTCTAATTATACAACTTTGTAAGTCTAGTTTCACCATGCGGTCTCCAAGTAGTGGGATGAAGAAGAAGCAAATTGTGTTTTTTCCTTGATTTATATGTACGTCACTACTTTCACTCACCCCAGACACAGTCACTACTCTCAATTAACCGAGACACAGTCACTCTTTTCCCTTAACTCATTCTGAGTGACAGCTATTCTCAAACCTAATATAGAGCTTCTTAATAATACTTTCTACTGGAACATTGCATCAACTTGAAGACATTTGATTATTTGAGTTTGTTTAGATGGTAACAAATAGTAATCAGTACTCTTCCTGTCTCAACAAGTATACAATTTGTATTGCAGTATGCGGATTGAGTTATTCGTGTTCCGGCTATCGTTATTCTGTTTTCTAATATGCATTCTTAATCACTTATAATACGGAATTAGTGTTGTAGAAACAGGTATTCCATATATTAGAATTTTAGTAAGTTGTATCAGTGTATATTCATGTAGATTCAAGTAGACAAACTAATGATGCAAGAGGTCCCTGTGGATTTTGAGGTATGATGATAGAAAGTTACTTGCTTCATATCACCATCGTTCCAAATACACTGCTCAAGAAATTACTTGGTAATTGCTTGAATCGAGGAAAGAAATTATGGGACTCGTTAACCTTCGCTCGATTATGTTGTCTTCCGAATATTGAATATTGTAATTTTTAAGAAGACCTTTATGAATCTTTTCAAGGAAAGATAAATGTATGTATGTATGTGTGTATAGACACACAGTTGTTTCCCTCTAGTTAGGAGGGTGGCTAAGTTAGGCAGACACAGTGGGTGGAGGCGTCAAATCTCCCCACCACAAGACCGCCCGCCATGTCCCTGCCGAGGATCGAACTCGCGACATGCAGCACCATAGGCTGGCACTACAGTCGTATACGCTAACCACTCGGCCAAAAATTTAATTACTTGCCAGATCAAACAGCACTTGTTTATGAGACCAGTTGCCTAACTTTAACCACAGAGATACTTGTTTGGTAAAAGTTTAGAATGATTCGGGCAATTAAAACAAGAAGGAACGAACCAAGACATTGGAACAAGCTGGAGAAAATTGCAACCGCTCATTTATACAAGGGGGAGAGTATTTTTTTATTTGCCCACTGAAAGCAACCAAGGCCGCAACCATGTATTTTTTTCCTTAGAGAACTGCAGCTGCATCAACACGTGTCGCAAACTGTCATGTTTTATGAGCGGCACAGCTTAGGTTGCCGGAAAGCAGGACGCGTTCGGGTTGCACTGGAAGAGACGAAGCCAAGACGAGCGTTATGCGTGCTGCTTCCTATCGTAGAAAGTTTTGTAAATCTGAGAGATACTTCATAGGAATAAATTTCTATTATTGTCGGTAATGAGGGTACACATTTTTTGGTGACTCAACATGGAAACATTAGGCCCTTGAAAGATCCAGTTCACGCAGTAAAATCAATAAAGAACCATTATTTAAATTACAATTTCCCGAGTTATTGATTCGCTGGTGCGGTAGACCGACCGCACTCAATTATCGATGATTGTTGCGCAGCACAGGTGCACACATTATCGATGATTGTTGGGCAGGCACAGGTGCACACATTATCGATGATTGTTGCGCAAAACAGGTGCACACATTATCGATGATTGTTGCGCAGCACAGGTGCACACATTATCGATGATTGTTGCGCAGCACAGGTGCACACATTATCGATGATTGTTGCGCAGCACAGGTACATACATTATCGATGATTGTTGCGCAGCACAGGTGCACACATTATCGATGATTGTTTCGCAGCGCAGGTGCACACATTATCGATGATTGTTGCGCAGCCCTGGTTCACACATTATCGATGATTGTTGCGCAGCACAGGTGCACACATTATCGATGATTGTTGAGCAGCACAGTTGCACACATTATCGATGATTGATGCGCAGCACAGATGATCACATAATGAAATATCATCACATGCTACACACATCATCACATGATCGACGCACATAATAATCAAGGAAAGAACCAAATTTGATTCTCCTCCTTCTAACTATTCGCAGACCGTGTGGTGAAATTTGACTAATGAAATGAAACAAATAAATGATAGGTTAGCCCTCGTTGTTTCCTGATGAAGATAGCCAGAAAATAGTGCTTAGATAAATGATTGTACATCAATCATTTCAAGTAAAACATTCGGTGCATGGACTTTTTCCGGAGATTGCGAGAGTTTTCAATTTGAAGAGCCACCAGGCCGTCTAAACATAGGAAAGGAGTTACAATAATTGCTAAGAAATAAAACACCTGTCCAAATTTTTATGAAACCTCTCATTGCCCAATTCTCGGCTTATCAATACCTTATAAAGTCAAAACAATTACTGGCATGTAATATGACGACTTATAGAGGGATTTTTTTGACATTATTGTTAATCTCAAAGTCTAGCCCACTTACATATAAACCAATGAATATTTATTATTTAACTTCCGGAAAAAAATGGAGAGATGAGAAATACTGCCTATTGACCCAATAAATCACACAATAACGAGAGTGTGCAAATGTGGGGATCAAGGGTAGCGCAGCGGCTGTTAAATTAAACTTCAGTGCCCTCCATCACAATAACGGAATGAGTTAGCCTTATGTTCGAAGTTCGGCGTCGCCTACACTCAGGCAAAGAGGTAAAGAAGATGCCAACGATGTTGATTTGAGGGCCACAGGTCTTCTGTAGGGAAGTTCAGTAACGATGTTGCAAAGTTGTGATGTAAGGAACCACTGTTACACCCTGCGATGGACCTAAGAAAATTTAGAACAGAGTGGGTGAGCAGGCACGTTGTCGTACACATGGATTTTCAAATGCTGTCATCTCATGGTTATCAACGAAATAAAGTTTAACCACGACTTCACGTTATTGCCTCTACGGCAATCATTTTATGCTGATTACGTGGTATCATAAACAAAACTCGCTAACTGGTTTGACGAGAAATGAAACTGACAACCTCAGTTCAACATCGTAGGTCGGTGGCTCACCCATCAGCTTCTGATTTGAGTTGTTCTGAGTATCCTCGTTAAATGCTATTTCGTCCTACAAACTTTACCTTTCTTGATCTATTAAAACAGATACATGGTGCTCTCTTAGACGCGTTACTTCAGAACTAATATTCTTGCTATCAAATGGAAACTCAATTTTGGCACATGGCCTGTTGTTGTCTTCTTGTAAACAATTGGAAACACTTGTTTGTTCAACTGGATGGAACCGCTCACAATATTCTTTATTCGGGTTCAGTTATTGGAACAGTGCAATTGTCTACACGTTTGCAGTCACGTCGTGTATGTACATGTATCCACCAATGATGCAAGGGCTCCGTAGTTTATATGGCACGACGAAAAAATATCTTCATTATTCCACCAGCGTTCCAACTACATTGCTTAGCAAATGACATCCTATTTGAGTGATGTACCGAAGCGTCTGATAACACACAGAAATCCTCTCGCAGTTATATGATCTTCTGGACTCGAACCATCATGCGGTTTTATCCGCTTTGAATTTTTTAAAGAACTACTTCTGAAAGTTAGTTTCCAATGAACAGAACAACAAGTTTCTTAGTTTTTGGATCAAACATCACAGGGTAGATAGACCAGTTATCAAACTTCAAAAATTAAATGAATTATTGTTACAAGATTAGAATTTCTTGGGTTATTAACACAAGAAGGAAAGGAGGTAAACAGTCGAACAAGCCCAAGGGAATTATTTCCGCTTATATCAAGTTTGCAGGTTTGTACACGTGTTTGTAACATCCAGCGGAGAATCATTAGAGGTCACCAGCTAAAGTATTATAAGTATTATAACAATGTCAATGTTCAATCTCAATGTAACAAAGAAATGATTTTCAATGTCTAGAATACCAAAGCTTGGTAACTGAACGACGTTTGACCTTTGTGTTACGTTGAATGAAATATCAGAGTATTTATTTTCATTGCACTCTCATCGGAAACTATTGTTTCCCATTTGTGTCGAACCGATGTTGTGAAACGTTGAATATTCAGAACATTTGTCTTCTAAGTCTAGAAGTCGTTCTGCTACTTTGCGTGTGGGCCAACCCAAGATATTGAGTCACACAGCTTGTTGACGGACACCTGGTGTCGTCATATCCCTCCTGCATCTTCTACTCTGCGGCCATGCAGGTCCAGCGGATTTCGACGAATAATTCTGAAAGGAACTCGAGGGCAGATGCAGTTTTTTTTCCGTTAAGTAAGCGATGTCGAGAAAAACTGTTCATAGCGTAGTGGAGACTACCGAAACTGTATCTCGTGAATGATAGCGGGGATGTCTGCTGTTCTTTGGCACTCAAAGTCAGGCTACCAGTCAACGACCAGACAACAACACAAGGAACACACCACGACACAATCGGCACCAAACTGGAAGCAATTAGTTGAGTAACGGATCCATGATGAATGTCTTGTCGTGAGGAGACTTCCATTTTGTTCGTTAAGGATTCAACAATGATAGTAAATAACTGCATTAAAATCAGTGAGTTTTCTATTGGAATCTGAATTATTCTAATCCATGATTCTCGGCAAGTACCCTTAGCCAGCTGTAGTCATTTCTGATGTAGTGGTTTTGCTTAGAAGTGGATCTTGTTTCAAAGTTAGTCTCGTATAAAACTAATCTAATTTAGAAGTTGGTCTTGATTGAAAGTTAATCTTACTGAGAAGTCAGTCTCGTTTAAATCTTGTCATTTTAAGAAGTTGGTTTGGTTTAAAACTTGTATTGTTTGAAACTAGTCTTGTTCATAGGTTGATTTTGTTTTAAAATTACTCCTGAAGAAGCTATTTCATCTTCACATTTTTTACTCAACTGACGAGTCAATTACCCTCTATAATTTTGCACTAATAGAGTTGCCTCCATTTTGCCGGAACTGAGCATCCGTTACACGTTGTGACAACTGAGGAACTCTTAACATTTGGGCTCTAAACCATTTACTACCTGAATCTACAGGTAAACTGTATCATCACAACTGTTGCCCAATTCTTCCTTGGTGCATTCTATAAACTTGACAGGATATCCTGCCACTTTTGTAGTTATGTCTTTACTATTTAGGTTCTAACTTTTCTTCAACGAGGAGTTTAGTTTAATTTAGACAAGATGGTTATTGTGAACGATGTTGAAGGCATTGATAACCTACATCTTCCAGTTCTAGGTCTTTTGAGATGGAAAGGTAATACAATAGAGAGCGGAAGAATTGACCAAATATGTGACGAAACAGGCTGTAGAACATTTTGATAAACTTGATAGGCCGGCAGAGAAAGAAGAGAGTGCCGCGATTAAAGCGGATACAGGAAAGGGGCTAGGGCTGCTGATAGAGAGACAGTGCACGCTGACTGAGAGGCAGGTAGAGTCGAGCCTGATAGAGTCGAGGCTGATAGAGTATTAGCAATAGGTAGGGATGGCTGACGTTAACATCAGTTTCCCCACGCAGCTGGAGCTGTAGTTCAATTTGCTTCTCTGAAGGATTGTTATAATTCCTTTTTATTGGCCTACGGAAAGATAACCATTAGATAGAGAGAATTGGAATGAGTTCCCTAAAGAACGCATTTTCTAGTTCCAGGGCATCAGGCTTGACTTTGGCTCCACTCTATGATGCAGAGCAGGACGTTATGAACGCCGAACTACTCAAAGCATTTCATGTAACAGTGTGAGATTATCAACAGATGTGACGAGACCCTAAACAGGCTAGGGTTTTCATTAGTCGTATTTGAGATTTTTCCTTTATTTAACAAGATAGACGTGACTCGCAGAGCAGGAGCCAGCTTATAAACACTTGAGAGAACTGATGATTTAGGGCCTTCCTTACGATCAATAACTCATGGCCTGGCTGGAAAAAAATGATGTATTTTCGTAACTCAAAAATGATGCATTGAAAATAGCCTGACAACTACCGACCAATTCATCATCATTATCCGTGTTAAGACTTCCATCGAGGACGCAAATGTCTTTGCAAAATCAGAAAGTCGGCCCACCATTACGGTCTTTTCACTTGGCTTTGATGGATAAGTCTAGCATATCTGTCGATTGAACCCTACCAGTTATATTTGGGGGCGTGAACGGAACTAACGTTCCAATGTTGCGAGATTCGGGATCTGAGTTGGTAGTTGTGCGGGAGAGTTTGGTGAAACCGAATCGATTCTCTGGAGAATCGCATCAATGACAATTTGCAAATGAAGAAATGACGATAGTACTAACAACAGTTTTTGTATCCTTAGTGTCCTTTGTTTACTGCCAACTCAAATTACTTCTGAAAGATGTTATATATGTCGCGTATTTAGGAGATATACCCAACGCCTAATGCTTCTGCTTGATAGAGCATTGATATGTTTCTGATTGTATAAGTGAGAAAGTCCATTTCTTGACAACTGGGACACTGTATCGTTGTGATTCTAATGATCTATTTAATGTTAAACAAATTAGGCAGGAACAAAAAAATAGTGTGAAGGTTGACCTCCATTGTAACTAGTAACTGCCAGATGTTTGATGCTGGTAACATTATCAGTGAAGAGTTGATCGTTCTAGTTAAGAGTTATAAGACTCTATGCGCATGTTGGAAAAACCTGAGGGAGTATCTGTCATCCGCACGGATGTTTAGCTGCCTGACGATGTCCTAGTGAGAGGCTGGGTCCGGAAGGGCAACTCAAAGAAAGATAGCTGTCTAAAAGTTATGAGTGAAAAATAAAGACTGAATTTGGTGAGGTCGTTGGGTAAGCATAAGAGTACCTTACAGCAGCTGTTGAAGAAAATTAACAGAAGACCTAAAAAGTGTGATATATTTTTGTGTTCCATTCTGTTGCTTGCAGAAAAGTTCAACAAACTTCTACTTCTTTCTCTCCCATTAAACTCTTAATTGATTACCAAGTGCATATTCTTCCGATCTGATTTAATTATTTCTATCCTGTCCGGTTCCTTTTAAAGTGTATGTACGATCCATCTAAGCATCAGTTAATCTCAGCTTATAGCTCCTTCACTCGTTATGTGACACTAATGAATCTACATATAAACCTGTGTTGGTCCCTTTATTATCTTTATTATATCATATTTACCTGCAAATTAATTCATTTTACTGAATCTTGAATATGAAAATCTTCAAAATAACTGTGCAAATAATATGAGTAAATGTTCATCCAGCATAATGACAACAATTATTGAAACGGTTAAAATTGTGGTTAATATACTGAGACACGATGAGATACATCACGCGAGATGTCAAAAATTCTTGATCATCTAGGTGATAAATTATAATCATCTTTCTCATGATAAATGTCAATTATTTGCTGAAAGAAAATAGGAGGATAGCATTCAAACATCAGATAATGTGGATATTGTTGAAGACGTGGGGAAGAAAGTGGTATTCTATTTTGTACAAAAGGGGAAACAGAATTAAGTAGATTGAGAGACATACGAATGAGGTGTCTAGTGAAAAAATGGCAAGTGGAGAGGACAAAAATTGAAGCTCCATCGAATGGGGTTGTAACACAATGTCATATATAAGAAGTAGAAAATCGTGCAATAAAATCAAACGTATATCAACATACAATGGAAAACTGACAGCATGGAGTCTAAAATATGGACAACATCCTTTAAATGATTGTTTGTTTTGAGAATATTTACATTTATATTTGATGTTTGTACGATTATATTGAACGGTAATATCAGCTCCGACGAAGAACTACCATGGTCTCAGGAACATGTAATAAGAAAATTTCCTTTGAACTATTGGTCACGAAAGAACGAAAATCAACCTCATGAAAACAACGGAAAGGAACGATGCGTGGAGCATGGTACTGTCACAGCAATAAGTCTATCTAAAAATGTTTACAAATTACTTTCCATATTATTGCTCTTGTACATCATGTTGGAA
>SDVV010003400.1:0-21449 GCA_016164225.1 Gammarus roeselii | reverse complement strand
ATTGACGCCAAGATTTTCCGCAGCCTATTTTTCTCGAACTATTTCTTCTTTCCCCTTCTATATTATCCTTGGATTACTTGAGATAAGTTTGGGGAACCCAAAAATAATCACCAAAGACTACCTGCCTCTTAATGTCCTTATACTGTTATAGGTGCGGCATCATACACCTACCTTCTTAAATATTGGAGTCATTTAAATATAAGGCCTTGATAAAGGAAGCCTAACTTAACATTCCTTTTGCTCACTTGAGCTCATACAGTAATTAATCACCTGATTGCTCATTATTCAATTATTAATCAAATTACCAAATTGGTTTCATACTTTAATTAATTAATTGTATTATTATCACCTAAACACCTAAAGGTTTCCTATAATAAGGCTGCTGTCAGGGTTCTCATTCTCCCCCATGTTAGATGTGTGGGCTTGGCCGGCAAGAAGCTGTTTTTAAGCTGTTTTTCTATTAACCTACTGGTAGGAATTATTTTCTAATTGCAATGTCTGTTGTCAATGTGGAATGTGTACCGAAGTGTGGAATGCAAAATGTTTTTGTTGAGAGATTGGAAGAAACATCAAATTCCTATGGGTGCTGTGAGATCAAAATACCTCAAAGTTCATCGAGCATTAACATTGAGGTGGAGGTGACACCAATTGTAGGTGAGCACGAGCTTTTAACACCAAGGGTATCACAAAAATTGGAAAGTGAATAGGAATCCTATGTGCTTTGGTGTGTGTTGTGAATACACCAGCAGGTCTCTGTACAGCTGCACTGAAGCTGCTGACACCAAGTTGGCACAAGATTTTTATTAAAACCATAGAATTTGTGATATGAAATGTTTTGCCTGTATGCAAGTTTATTAGATACACAAAGATTATTTTACAATTTGAAATTTGATTTGGTAAATTGCAGAGTTAATAATTAAAATTAGCACCTTACTCCGCAGTAATTGGTGTCAATGTCAAAGTTGAAATTCATGACTTACTTCTAATTACCCCAAGTTGATATGCTATTTTATCATGCAGCTTCACTACCTGCCCCTATAGCTGCCTGTCTGTCAACCTTGACAAGTTATAAGTGCGGGGTCACCAGTTTAGTTTATGAGATTTATTGAGTAGTCACAGTTTTGGGGATGAATTGAATTGAAGCTCGCACTTCCCTTTTCAAGGTACAATACAATCAATGATGAAATTATTAAATAAATTTGATCTGAATAAGTGTCACACTTGGGCACTAAGATTCTGACTCCATGAATTGCGTAAAGGTAGGGGTGCTGGAGTTATCCCACTATAACTCATCAGGTATGGAGACACACAAGAAGAAAATCTTTGGTATAGTTTACTTATTAATTCTCAACTTTACTGAGAGTGGGCAGCCGAGGTAATATAATTGGTGAAAGAAGGGAGACAGGAAAGCCGGAAAGAAAATCAAGGACCGTTGGTGCTTCACAGCGGGTAATCTTGTCACAGGTGAGGCTTGTCCGAGACAGTGGTGGAAACAAGTTCCACGAGTTGGTCTCAGAGACTTTCCAACAGGGGGTTGGCGTTCAAACAGATGGAGTTAATCCACTCTTGTTCTGCGCCAATCCGCAGCATAAAAGGCTGCACAACAAATAATTGGGTAACCCAAATATGCCACATGGGAGATCATTACACATCATTCTGCCTGCCTCATACAGGCAGACAGAATGGGTGCACACGGTAAATGAGCATTTAAATAGAAATAATATACCCTTATGGGTGTAGCTACCAGGAATACAAATGAGAGGCTTAAGCTCCACTATCATACGAGAATACCTTCAGACACAACTTGACTGTGATGTACATTATTAAGAATTGTGAATGCATAATTCTCCCACATACATGAATGTACAAGACTGTATAGTAGTTGTATGATATCTGAACCTTTTTGAAAATTTAAATTATTTACATTATATATTTATACATAGGCACGAGCCTAGGTGGGGGTGGTATTCAGACATGCTTGTATAAGACACGCTTGTACAAGACATTCATGCACTGCACTTTGTGGGCATGTGTATCTAATAAGGATGGATATGTAGCTATCGCCCACATTGGTAGTACCTTGAATCTCTGATTGAAATTCCCGCTCAGAAGTTCATACCTCACAAGTTACTCATAAATACAAATTGATATCGTATCCCTGAAGAATGTAAGTTATATTAGTAAAAGTTGGGATCTGTGCATTAAATATTGGTTATGACATTGTGAAAGATATCAGACACATACATTTTCGTTTGGGAACTTGAGAACAGGGAATTGAATTACTATCAAGATACATCGGTCTTACCTCGTCTTCCGATTGTATTAAGGATATAATCCTGAATCGGGAAGAACCTCTTGAATAATATTTTTTTGGTCACCAATGAATGTCATGTAATGACGAGCATGTGTTGGTATACTAATTATTTTTTTCTGAAATAAATGGTATGAACTGTTTATGATAGAGGTCTATGTTGAAATTTGTCAAGCTTAAAATACAACACTCAATGGATTCTCTGCTATCCACATTGTACTATTCACTTGCACTAAAACGTGGAAAGGGAGAATTGAAATTCTTGGGGCCTGGCCTAGCCTAGCTGGCTAGCTCATGAGTAGGCATATATCACTAACATATACTGTACACTAGCAAAATGTCACTTTGAATCAGTAACAATCGCAGGTTCCGACTATTCAAATACATGTGTTCCAGAAAGAACACATGATTCAAACAGAAACAGACACTCGGTGTGTTGCCTTATCGAGCTCCTGAGAGTTAAGAAAGCCCTCTCGGTTGTTCATCTGAGAAGTTGTTGTTGACATATTTTTACAAGATTTTATCTGAATCATTTGTTCCTTCTGATAAACATGTTCAATGGCTTCTTGTGCGCGGATATACGTATTTATTTACAAAAAAAAAATATTTTGTTGCGCTGCTATTATGGTTTCAAGGAGTTTTGTACTAGCTGAAAATAAATGTTGTAGCTACATACAGAGAGATGCGATCAATGAGGTCAAATGATGCGATTGCTTAACAGCACTAAGGGCTTGTGGTGCATATGAAATGTGAATAGTGATATTAGGATTATTGTAGGGTCAATTAAGGACCTCTACAAAGCCCATGATTTATTTTAATCGGAGTACCCACTAAAAACGACTTCTTCTTTTGTCATATGCACCCGTCCTAAGGTAGTTGAGAAACCCCAATCAATGTGTAACGTTTTTTTATTTTCGTTACGTATTCTGTGATCGGCCTGATCACTTTTCTGCAATCGTGCCGATCTATTTCCGTTATAAAGCCACAATCATACTGTTGTGCAAAAAATAACGTATCCACCCCCAACCTGTTTGTGTTATGGTAAATATGCAAATTGAGCTGATGCTTCATTGGGTAAACATATGCGATAGGTCCAACGTTGGCTTGACTCAAATGGGCTGGCTTGGCTATTGGCTGCTGTGAATCTGTTTTGATGTTGCTTACCACCCGTTCAACGTATAATTTCCTAGGATAAACAATTTCCCTTATAACAATGAGACTATTTGTTTTACATATTAAACAATATGTATTAGTGATTTTAATTCAGCATATTTGTACATTTTGATAAAATGTTGATTATCAATTTGATCAGCATATTGACATGACATATCACGATGGTGCAATCCGAATTCGGATGGCCATCATCATAACACGTTTTAGGCGACATGGCTTCTGCAACGTCCGACATTCCGCTTAGAATCTTATTGAAACTTTCAGAACATGATGAAATTACTTCTCTTGGTTATTCCAAAGAAATCAATGAAGAACATCAAAAAATTGTAGGAGCAATTAAATCATTGCAGTCTTTTGATCAGGTAAGGTCACTGTTTATGCCACATGTTATCTGACATGCTGCAGATGGACATACGTTAATCTAACATCCTATGCCTAGATTTGGTCCAGTTTCGAATTTTCTAATGAAGGTTGAGTAACAATAATTCACGATTGCCTTACGGAAGAGCTAGCTGAGTCTCATGTCTGAAGCTCCGTTGGACTTGGATCTCTTAATTTAACCTAATTGATCTCAAGGAGTGAAACCGGTGTATTGAAATATTACTGATATTTTGTCTAGAAGGGAAAATGATACAAAGATTTGATTGTTTTTGGACCAAATAATAATGTGTAGAAGTTACTGCCTAATATTTTTGACTTCCATCATTATTACTCAAAATTGGAGACAATTTATAAACAAATTCCTTTATTAACATGTCTAGATAATATTTCATGTACTATGAAAATTTTGACTTTGAAAACCCATATTCTGCAGACTGGATAAAGTGCCCAGTTTGTATGTCACATGGCAGCACTAGCAAGGGAATCTTACCTCTGATTCTTACCTTTGCAGCCCCCTAAGGGGCTGCAAAGTGAGAGGTTGCTCCCACTTTATTTTGCACAGGGGAAACTGGTGAGGGGACAAACTATTCTGGGAAATCTGGTGGGAACAAAAATCAGTTCAGAATATTATAGAGCTAGGCTATGTAAAAATTAGTTATCAATTGATATCCAGTAGCAAAATGGCCCCCTAATTCCTAAATTCAATTCCAAGACTTCCCACAACAATTTTGAATTATTTCAACAAATATATTTTATGCCCAACATTAACAATCCAATCAAAATAGCAATCAACAATCAAGTTGCCTTCATGTGCAAAGAGTTCTTTGCCCTCAAAGGCTATTTGTTTGTCAACTCCCAGTATTTGACAAACAAATGTATTGCGTTCAAGATCAAAGAGATGCGCTTGAAGGCAGTTTCTTTGTTTGTCTAATATAAGATGTAAAATAACAGTGGGGCATATAATTATTAATAAAATACCTCTCTGGTAGGGGTACGGGATTACCAATTTGAATATATTGACAACGCTGTTAGCTTCTGGTTCAAAACGCGTTTAAAATATGTAGTGGACAGCAGATGCGTTATTGCTATGATCATGAAGATGCGTTCACCTCAGCATCAATTGTGGCATCATTTCCACAAATAAGAAATGCTTGGTGGCTGTTATGGATATGTGTGGCATGCTATCTAATTAGGTAATCTTAACAAGAAACATAGATAGTTTGTTGCAGATGAGCTTTCAATTTACGGTTATGAGTTTGATTTAGTTTGTATCTGAAGCGTAGCGTTGACCAAGATGACTCCCCGCATTTTGCGCGTACTTTGAAATAACTCAAAAAGTACGCAGCAGAGAAACTTTGTATTTACGGTGTGTATAGCTACTATAATGATCATGAAGCACCATAAGTTTCAACATCGTATCATCAAGCAAAGAAAACTTATTTACTAAAAAACGTGCTGCGAGCTATGGCCCCCCAATCGGGGGTGACTTTCGCACCCCCCATTTATCAATAATTGAAACGCGAATAAAAAGTTTGAGAATACCAATCGTAAGAGCATGCCCATATTAGTATGTCAGTTGCTAAAAATGAAATGTTAAGTAAAATATTACGTCTGTGACAGGTGTTTTTGATGCTCGTCTTTTGCTGCATCATACCTGACAGTCGAAGGATTTTTTTCCCCAATTTTGCCGCGGGAAACAAATTTTTTCTTCATTAATTGCAATCTTACTTTACTGGAAGTCATTTCTCCACATCCTCAGCTAATTATGACCCTAAAGTATCAGTAAATGAGCAAATATTATGAAAAAACTATCTTTTTAATAATACGATGCAACATGTAAAAAATGTATTTGTCATTTCTACAGCAAAATTATTGCATTACCATGAATACAAGTCATACTAGGTAAAGTATTGTTATCTTGATATGGAAATGTGATAAAAAATATCGTTCCTGGGCATTAAACAGAAGTTAACACTTAGGCCTAGACTTGTTACCATGTTATAAACATTGGGTCATTATAAAATTAGTTATGCATTTTGAAATTAGCTGTGGTGTCATTATTGTGGGTCATTAACTCCCAGATGTCATTATATGTGCAAAAAAATGCATTCAACTATTTTTCATTGAAGAAAAACAAAGATATTTAATAACATAATAGGTGCGGGCAGTCACCCCAGATCGTTTTTCACCTGGGGCGACTCCCTGCAGCCCGCATTTGTATATATGTATAGATCTACAAAAGTTTACATTTCTTTTCAAAAATCCTTCCTACTCAACAAACTAAATCATATGCCGAGTATCACCACCAAATTTGGTCCTAATTTAATGGGAACTCTAGACACATCATCAAATTTTGCGGAACGTTGATTTTACTGAAGCAAAATTATCAGGGACCCAAAAAACGCACCTTCACTCTGGTGATTTTTCATCAATTCTGTGCGCGTATCGAATTTCTAAAAGTAGCTGATACTTACAACAAAGACCTGCTCTTTCAAGCCCCGTAGTCAAACGGTGACATTTCTGACGTCTTGGTGTCCAAGGGGGGGTGCGGGCAGTCACCCCGTGTTTCCAACCGCGGGGTGTCACCCCGGTCAACGCTAATTGGTAGATCTCAGGCTGTTGAATCATTTTTGTAATATTTGCTCATTTACTGATACAATTAGGGTCATAATTAGTTCAGAATAGGAGAAATTTCTCTTAGTAAAGTTAGGTTGCAATTGTCAGAAAAAAACTTTGTTTCCTGTGGGGAAATCTGAAAAAAAATTCTGACAACATCCAAGAATGACTGCTGCAAAAGAGAAGCATCAAGAACAACCTGTCAGATGGAATAATTTATGTGACCGTTTATTTTAAGCAACTGATATATACTAATATAAACATGCTCTTTCTATTGGTATTCTCAACCTTTTTTCAATTTGCGTTTGAATTATTGATATTTTAGGGGGGGTGCGGCAAATCATCCTGATCATTGCTGGAAATCACCTCTGTTTAAGGGGCATAGCTTGTTGTAATGTTTTTTGTTAATAACTTTTTTTTGGTTGATGGAATGCCAAAACTTAAGGTGATTCATAGTCATAATAGTAGCTATTCACACCATAAATACAAGGTTTCTATCCTACTTGCTTTTTGAGGTATTTCAAAGTATGCTAAAATGCGAGGAGTCACCAGGGTTCATGCTACATTTTAAACAATTTTGTGATTTACCAGAAACAAATGTTTATTTTAATTTAGACAAAAATTACCCTTGTAGACCCTATTTTGAATTTGAATGACAAAGAAAGTTATCCTATATCCTTCATTCAATCATGATATAATTGAATCAAACTTTAATTTTGTTTTTTGAAATAAATGAAGGACTAATAATACATGTTAGCTACTACAAATAATTAAAGCGCAAATGAAAAAATTGAGAGTACCAATCGAAAGAGCATGCCTATATTAGTATATATCAGATGATTGAAGTGAAATGCGAAGTAAAATATTACGTCTGTGACAGGTGTTTTTGATGCTCGTCTTATGCTGCCGACATACTCGACTGTCGAAGGATTTTTTTCCTGATTTCTCTGCGGGAAACTAAGTTTCTTTTCAATAATTGCGATCTAAATTTACTGGAAGTCATTATTCCACATCCTCAACTAATTATAACCCTAAAGTATCAGTAAGTGAGCAAATATTACAAAAAAAACAATCTTTTAAATAATACGATAAAACATGTAAAAAATGTATTACGTTAATTCTATAGAAAACTTATTGCATTAACATGAATACAAGTCATGCTAGGTAAGGTATTGTTATCTTGATATAAAAATGGGATGAAAATATCGTTCCTGGGCATTAAACATAAGTTAACACTTAGGCCTAGGCTTGTCACTGTGTGTTATAAACATCGGGTCATAATAAAATTAATTACGCATTTTGAAATTAGCTGTGGTGTCATTATTGTGGGTCATTTGCTTCCAGATGTCATTATATGTGCAAAAAATTGCATTTAACTACTTTTCATGGAGAAAAACGAAGATAATATTACTAGAAGCGACTCCCTGCAGTTGTATATTTGTATATATCTACAAAAGTTTACATTTATTTCCAAAATTCTTCCTACGCAACGAATTACATCATATTTCAAGTATTGCCACCAAATTCAGGGAACTGGAGCCATTTTTCATAAATTCTGTGCGCGTATCAAATTTCTATAGGTAGCTGATACTTATTAACAGAGACCTGCTCTTTCAAGCCTGTAGTTGTGGGTGCCTGCTCTTGTTGACCCGGTGACCCCACTACCGCTCGAATTCAGGATGGTCACAGAGGCGGCAGGTCGTCCAGGCCAGTATAGGCTCGTTGGGTCTACCGGGGTACAGGACCACACAATATAACTCAAGAAAAACGCCACACACCAGGTTTCAATAAAAATAGGTTAAAAACTAGACTAATATTCACCACTTTATATTCAATAAAACCCACAGTTTGGAAAAGCACTTCAAGGCTACACATTGAACACAAGGTCCACTGCGCTAGTGACGCACACAATATTCAGTCACTGGCGGTACTGAATCATAAGAGGAGAGCGGTATGGCAAACGTAGAGTGACGGAGCAATGAAGAAAATAAGTTAGGAGCGACGGAAGGAGCCGACAGAGGCATGGGCTGACCTCTCTCTTTTGGGGATGGCTCTAGATCAACTGCCAGTTCACCCACTAGTGCATCTTTATGTAGCCAACTGGCCACGCCCTTTCCATCATGAAAATCAAAAAAAAAAAAATATATAATAATTAGTGCCGAAAATAAGTGAAGCGAACAATGATAATTAATAAAACCTAAAGTGCAATATAAATAATGAGTAATAATCATTATTGGGGCTCTAATTGACAATTTGACTGAAATTGCCTAAAGTTACTGGAACCCCCTCATGTGAGACAATGGCCCCAACATTGTGGTGGGAAAATCACTAGTCTGGTTTTCCAAACCAGACGTCACAGAGGGAGGAGCCGGTAAGGTAGTGGGGCTGAATACTGAGAAGTTTATATAAATAAAGCACAGCCTCAGCCCCCACATAGTCAAACGGTGACATTTCCAATGTCTTGGTGCCCAAAAGGGGTGTGTGGGAAGTTACCCCGTGTTTCCATTGCGGGGAGTCACCCCGGTCGATGCTTCGTGGTCTGCTAGCGTCTGGTAGGTTGACGCCTCGCATTTTCCACATTGACTTGAAGGGTGATTCCCCGCATTTTTCCCATTCTTTGAATGAACTCAAGTCTGTAACCTAGAATCTTGTATTAACTGTGTATAACTTCTATTATGACTGTGAAGCACCGTAATTTTCAGCATTCAATCATCTTCCAACAAAAAAATTGTTCAAGAAAAAACATGCGTCTCAAACCCCTATATTGGGGATGATCCCCTGCACCCCCCCTATTTCAATAATGGAAACGGCAATGAAATATTTGAAAGTACCAATAGAATGTGCATGAATGTATTAGTATAGCTATATCAGTTGATTTAAATAAAATAGTACCCGAGGTATTTTTTTATGCTTGTCTTTTGTTGCAGTTGTTCTTGACTGTCAAAGGGATTTCTTTTTCATCATGGGAAACACATTTTTCTTCAATAATTACAAACTAACTTTACTGGTAGTCCTTCTCCAGATTGAAATTATTATGACACTTTAGTGGCAGTAAATGAGCAACCCCACCATTGCATGTCCAACAATCGGTCCCACAATAGATCAGTAGTTCCATCCCCTTGAGCCTGGACGTAAATGTGTGGGGTAAATGCTTCCGCCTTGTAGATGATGCCCCCGCAGACCGACACCTGTCTGCCCCTGGCCACACCCACGGGCTCCGTTAGCCCTAGGCTGAGGCCTACTGCTGGTCAACCATCGGCTGCTCCGTCCTCTTTCCCACTCCCGCTCCCTTCCCCAACAACAAGCAGTGATCAGCCTTGAAATAAAATATGTTACAATGCCCTGCTTCCCATCAAAGAAAATGTTAAACCATGTTTGCATTAGCTCCTTACAGTCTTAACCTTCTTACCCTTGCTTTCCTACTCTGATCTTCCTATCCTGACTTTTCTGCTGCTTGCAGTTCCCTGCTGCTTGTTTCTATCTACTCTGAAATTAGGCAGTGCCGTTCTCAGCGGAGCTCACCCTACCTGCAACCACAGGTTGATTCAGCAGCCGCCAGCATTCACAGTACGTTGACTCCCCTCCTCTGCCCTCGGTTCAATGCAAATGTGTTCCACTTGCCATCTCACGATTAACAGTGACCTGGATGCTCTTGTTGGTGTGTCTTGACCTCTCCCATTGGTTACTCCCACAGTGCCTGTCCCAGTCCCTGGTTGCCCCTTCAAACAAATCGCCCAATCAGCTCTCAATATCATCGCTGCTTTGAGCTCATTGGTTGTGGCCGTCTTTACGTCATAGCCAGCCTTCAAATAAGGCGCTCCCTTCCCCAACAACAAGCAGTGATCAGCCTTGAAATGAATTACATTACAAATGTGCAAATATTAGCTGTGAAAAAAAAGTTTTTGTTTGTAATATGATACAACCAGAAAACAAAACTTGACACTTTGTGGTATAAACATTGGGTCACTACAAAATTAGTTACAGATACAGACACTAGACCAAATCCCCCAGAAAAATAGGTGGCCGACAGCAAGGCGCACCTCATACGCTCGCACTCGCACAACTTAGCCCTTCTGTGCTAAAGGGTCCCGACGGCACCCCCTCACAACACACTCAGGATCACGTGTGCGGTTCGAGGATTTGTTGTCAGCAGTAGTGACGGACAACTTTCACTGGTTTACCCCTGCCGCATCATGATGAACCCTCCCCCTCCCCCCACCCATTGGTCTGTAGACATTTTTAATAATTAAAAAGCCTCCAGTTGATTTGCAGTTTCTTGATTGTTTTGCCCTTTTTGGACTCACTCAGTGGTTGAGGGGAAGTATTTTTTATTAATTCAGGCACCATTCTTGATCTGGTGCTGCTCAAGGTTACGATTTCACCTCCATGTGAAGAGTGTTGTTAGAAAGGCTTCCACTCTGGCAACCAGTCTGCTCCGTTCTACTGTCAATAGGAGTTCTGTTTTCATGGTGTCTTTGTTTATAACTAATATAAAGGCCATCTTGGACTACTGCTCTTGTGTGTGGAATGTGGGATATTTGGGGGATCTGAGACTTTTGGAGTCCGTGCAGAGGCATTGGACTAATGGAATAGAGGGTCTGGGTGGAGTGGACTATGGCATGAGGCTCAGAGCTTTGCAATTTTTTTCGGTCAGGGCGGAGGTTGTTGCGTTTGGATCTGGTGAAGTGTTGGAAGATTTTTCACTGTTCTGTGGATTCAGGGTTGTCTGCTCTGTTTGAGCTAGCTCCAGATATTGGCACAGGTGGTCATTTTTTAAAGGTGGTGGTTCCTTGCTGTCGGACTGACTATAAACGCAGATTCTTTTATTCTTGCTGTGTTCAGGTCTGAAATAGTCTGTCCTCTGATGTTTACAAGTGTGGGAAGACAACAACAGGCCTATTGGCCCAAACTAGGCTGCCTTTTGATAGCAAGAGGGTTAGTTCTGAAGTAGAATGTCCAAGAGGCCTATCGGCCCAAAGTAGGTTGCCTTATGATAGCAAGGGGATTGGTTCTGAAGTAGGAGGTCTAAGAGAGCTTCGTGTGCCATATCTTTTTTTTTATAACAACAGGAAAGGGAATGGCTTAACTATTTATCAGCAACTTATGTAGAACTTATCAAGCTGCAACTTGAACGTTTTGATTGTATTGCTGTTTACAACCTCCGTTTCAAGTTTGTTCTTTTCTTCAACAACTCTACGTGAAAAAATTGTGTGTGATGTTGAGTCAGAAACGTTTCCCAACAATTTTGTATCCTTTGTTTTCCAGTCACTCCGTTTGTATCTAGAGTGAAAAGGCTTTTTTGGTTGATGCTTTCCTTACCCTTCATAATCTTCCACACTCCTATCATGTTGCCTCTGACTCGACGTTTCTCTAGCAAATAAAGATTGAGTTCACAAAGCCTGTCTTCGTATGATTTATTTCGCAGCTAAGGGATGAGTTTGGTAGCTTTACATTGAACCTTCTCAAGTTTAATAACGTTTTTTTCTAAGGAATAGAGACCAGAATTGAACAGCATACTCAAGATGCGATCTAACAAATGCATTGAATAACTTGAGCGTACTGTATTGGTTTTTGTACAAGATAGTGCAAGATATCATACCCAACATTTTGTTGCCTCTCTTGGCAGCATCATTACATTGCTTGCTGCTTTTTAAGTTGTTACTAATGATGACACCTAAATCTCTCTCTTCGGTGATGGGAATGAGTTTCTTTTCAGACATTGAATATTCCTGTTTGGGGTTATGAGGACCAGTGTGCATAACTTTGCATTTGTTTCTACATTTAATTTTGTTTGCCACTTTTCTGACCAATCAACAATTTTGTTCAAGTCTAGTTGGATCTGCTGACACTCTAGTTCAGTTTGCACTTTCCCCATGATCTTGGTATCGTCTGCAAACTTGCTAATGTTTAAGACTACGTTGCTATCAAGATCGTTAAGGAATATTTTATAGAGAACTCGCCCTAACCCAGATCCTTGAGGCACGCCGCTTGTAACATTACCCAGGGGGGGGGAAGCTCCGTTAACTATAACTCGCTGTCATCTGTCCGTAAGCTAGCATTTTATCCAGTTGTTAAGCTTGCCTTGAATACGGATGCTGTGCAATTTACTACTTAGGCGCTTGTGGGGGACTTTATCAAAGGTCTTTTGAAAGTCAAGGTAAATGATATTGATCAAAGATTTTGTGTTGTGAATTTTGATCATATTTCTGAAGAGTAGCAGATTTGTAGGACAGGAATGATAGTGTCTGAAGTCATGCTGGGAGTGGCCAATCAATTTGTTTGATTCTAAGAATTCTGTAATTTTATCCGTTCTCAAACTTTCCATCAACTTGCCAATGGCTGAGGTGAGACTAATTGGACGGTAGTTGCCCCTTCTTTGAAAATTGGGGTAACATTGACCTCTTTCCATTTAGACGGGCAGGTGCCATTTGTGAGAGATTAGGTATTGAAAATGTTTGATAAATGTTTGGCAATTTTGTTTCAAGTCTCTTTTAGAATTCTGGCATGAATTTGGTCTGGACCTGGAGATTTGGTGACCTTCAATTTATCTATATATTTAATAACTTTGACAGGTGAAAAGTTCACTGTGGTTAGGGCTTCAATTCGTTTTGCTGCTATGATATCCTCAGGATTTAGGAATATCTTGATTCTCTAACTTGAATACAGAACAAAAGTATTCATTAGGTAGAACACTGATTTTGGTGCTGTCCCTTTCTAGCTCACCAACATCTTTCTCAAGAGGACCAATACAGATTTTTTTTTCTATCAAAAAATGGCTAACTAAAAAATTGTTTTGAATTAGTTTTGGCATTGGCAGCAATTTCATTTTCATAATCTTTCTTCTTGCGTTTCAGGACCCTCTTTAGATCTCGCCTGCTAATTTTGTGTTAATTTTTTCTATGTGGTCATGTGGATGTCTCTGCTTTATCGAATGCTTTACTTTCTTTCATGAATGAAGGCGCTGCAATTCTCCTTTCCAGTACTTAGGCTGATAGACTGCTGTTTGCCTGTTTTTGCCCGGGATATGCTCATGTTGGATATTTTCAAGTGCAGTCAAGAAATTGACAAGCGATTGATTGACATCTTGTCCGAGGGTTATATTTGCCGACGTCATTGACTCTCTTAGGCCATGAAAATGAGCTAATCTGAAGTAAGGAACTTTTTCGCATCTTGTTGATGTTTTTAACTCTAGCTTTATTAAGAAACGGATACAGTAGTGGTCACTAGTTCCAAGTGGTTTGCCTACTTTGACGTTTGTGACATAAGTTGCTTGCACTAAATAGGAGATCAAGAATGTTGCTACCTCTTGTAGGTGTCTTCACTATTTTGGTCATGAACTTATCATCTGCAAAATCAATCGGAAGTTGGCCTGTAGCAGTGCATTTGTCTGATTCTCAATCAATGTCAGGGATATTGAATTTGCCTAGCACAATACTGTGTTGTGTTGTGACAACATTGACGAGGGTGTTGTAAAGATCGATATCATTGCAACCTTGCTTCTAGGGGGGCGATAGACGAGTGATTTGACATTTCATATGTTTACCAACTACTTGGATTGATACTATGTCGTGCCTGTTGTTTGGAATAGTGACTTCTAATATTTGCTGTGTTTTTAACGAGAAACAGTACTTCTCAGCCTTGTCTATCTTTGGGAAATTGTGAGTAACTGGGAGGAGTAAATTTGCCTATATAATGCCTGGTGCTCAATTTCATTCATGATTCCGTGATTGCTATTATGTCGATACTTTTATTCATTGCAAGGATACCTAATTATTTGATTTTTCTCAGACTTCTACCGTTCACAAAGTAACATTTGAGAGTACAACCCTTAGTCACATTGACTTGATTTGCTTGACTTATTTTGCTCCTACTCTGAGGTCTTGTGTCAGAGCCAAGACTTTAGTTTTTGTTTACACAGGTTTTACTAGCGAAGCTGCAACTACTGCCTCTTAACTTGGACTGGATTGATGACAGGAACTTTTTTGCTAGGACCTGTGGTGGTGTTTTGATGGGCACTTGTATTTGTTGTGTATCTCATGTTGAAACAGGCAGAGGTTGCTGTCGTTTTGTTGGGCACTGCTGATGGAGTTGTTGGTATGATATAGTTTACGGTTTTTGACTTGTTTTTGTTGACAAGTCCAGCACCGATGTTTTTAAGGATGTTTTTGATGGTATGAAGTCCATACGTATTGATGCAAGACTTTTTGTTGATTCTATTGAAGTTATAGAACTTTGGGTTGATCATCGTATCCCAATGATCTGAGAAAGAGATTTTCTGAGCTTTGCAGAAAGTTGCTAGGCAATTGATAAGTAAAATTATCTTGCTTAACTTGTATCTACTTTGGTTTGGATGGGGCAGGATGCCAGTGACATGGAGGTTTGCATGCGAAGGTTTGATGTTGTTAGCATGGCTTCATACCTTTTCCATGTCAGTTCTGTCTACGACACGTCTCTAGCTCCGACTTGTATTATAATTTGCTTAGATGAATGTATCCTTCCCTTTGCAATTATTCCTTTGACCTTACCAATTTTCAAATCAGCTTTGCGGAGTATTTTCAGCTGAATTCTTCCTATGAGCTGATTTGATTTGAAGGAGGTGACATTATAATCACCAATCACAATAATTTCCTCTGTATTCTGAGAGTCCATTTCATCAGCCAATTCATCAAATCTGTTACTTGTATTGGTCAAAAGTGGTGAGATTGTGGTCCAACGTGTGTTGCATTGTCACAGTGTGGCTGCCTCCTACTAACTACAGTTGTGTAGCTACAGTGCCTTGCTATCTTTGACAGAGTTTTCTACCGGTTTAATACAATCGTTTGTCTCAGCGTCTAGAGCTGAAAGCTTCTTGTGGAATTCGGAGTGTAGGTGCACTTGAAGTTCTTTCACTTGATCTTGGGTGGCCACAACAGTTTCTTTGACTGCTGCTAATATGCTGCTTATCAGATCTTTAAATTTGTGAAACTGTTTCAGTACGTTTATCAATTTTAATCCAACAGCTAGCAATCGGGTATCTGTGTTGACTGTCTCTGTTATGGATAAGCCATTGGGTGACACTGTCTCTTTTTCTTGATATGCCATCGGAGGCCTGACTGATTTGTGCTGTCAGTTGTTTGGTTTCCTCTGCCGCTTGATAAAATTTACAGCGCAATGTCTTGCATTCCCCAATGGAAGGACTGCTACACAAAGTTCTGGCAGAGCCAGAAGAACTTCAGCAATTCATCAGTTTAGAGGTGTACAAGGTGTGGCAGATGCCACATTCTAGCTTAGCCTGAACCATCTTGGATTGTTATAGAATTTACCGGAGTAAAAATAGACCGTTAGCTTGAGTTCTATTTACTGTGAATTTTTGTAGACAGCAGATATAAATGCAATACTATAATTAGATGCAGGATGTGATGATCATGTCGACGATTCGAAAACTGAATTAAAACAGAAATAATACAAATGAGTTGGATGTGCGTATCCTCGAATGCGCATTAGCGCTAGGTTACTTCCTATTGCGGGATTTAAGTTGAATGCAAAGCTAAATTAACTCATAGCTGCTCCCATCTGCTGCTCAATAAAGGAATGATGTCGTGATTCTGGGCACCAACCTTGTACCAGACATGACCGGTGGAGTATCAGAAGGTGACGAAAAAATAATTACAATTCAGTATGTGAGGTGTTAATTGAAGCACAATTCTAAGCTGCAAGATGTAAAGTGGTACAATACAATGATACTACCTGTTACAAGATACTTGTGGTTTTGTTAGAGAACTGGCCACATTTGACATTGTTGAAAATCGTAATACCAGTAACATCTTAGAATACGGTTGAGGTGTAGGGAATGATCAGTTCTGACAACGGTTGTAGGGGCGAAGTGGAGGAGGGAGAGGCGTGAGGGCACCCTTAAAGAGAGAATAGCTTATACAGTTGCTCCTAGTTTTCAAGTCACAGAAATTTCCACTTGATTGTGATTGACGCAAAAGTCACATAGGTAAATAATTTTGTTTAACCTATTGTTACTTTTTTATTCTACTGGGACTGAGTAATAACAGATACAAAAATTGAATATATTCTTGTTGTCGAACTTTAGCAGTATTGCTCCTGTTCATTGATTTGATTTGATTTGATAATTGTCAGCTGCGCGTTAGTGCAAGTTATTTCTTATTGCAAGATAGAATTTAGGGTATCGAGTTCATTTGAGATATTTTTTGGTACAAGTTCCCCAATTAGTTAACTGACAACATAACATGGACATAATCTCTCTTGATAAAATGGTGGCTGCTTGGTTTATGGTTTCAGAGTTTAGTGCAATGATACTGCCCACTCCAAATTCCCTCGGATTTTGTTACTGCAAACTGGTTTCATTTGAAAATGCTGATTATTTAGAAACCAATAACATATTGGAATAATGATAGACAGGAAGGTACACACGCACCGCTAAAATAAAAGGTAAATGAACCAAAACTGCATCCTAACAGTGTGTCATTCTAACAGAAGCATCCTAACAGTGTGAAAATATGTGTTCAAATATAGTTGTGCGATGACAACAACCAGTTGCATTTGAAGTGTTGAAAGTCAGTATACTAATAAATAACTGCTAAGGAACAGACAAGTAGTATGGGCACAGCATAATAAAACTGAAAATCTAATGAGGGCTATTGTGACCATGCATTGGCGGCTATTTTGTGGACTCAATGTCCTGCAGCAACGGTACAATGTCCAATAACAGCGCAAGGTCCTGTAACAGCGGTACAATGTCGGGAGTCAAGTCGAGGAGTCCCATAGCAGCGTTACGATGTCCAGAGAGAGGGCGGGAGCCACTGCTCACATGGGTGAGGCAGGACGAGATAAATGGAAGTGTCTGTCCCTTTAGGCTGGCAACACCATGAACAGAATTGTCTGTATCCTTGGGCTGGCATGATAAAACAGAAGTGTTTGTATCCTTGGGCTGGCAACACGATAAACGGAAGTGTCTGTATCCATGGGCTGGTAAGTGTCTGTATCCTTGTGCTGGCAACACAATAAACAGAAGTGATTGTATCCTTGGGCTGGTAACACAATAAACAAAAGTGTCTGTATCATTGGTCTGGCAACACAAAAAACGGAAGGGTCTGTATCCTTGAAACAGAAGAGTCTGTATCCTTGGGCTGGCAGCATGCCAGCGTCTGTATCCTTGGTGTAGTGCAGTGCAATTCCCTCCTTGCCTTAAAGAGGGCCTTGGCTGAGGAGTTGAGGGGGGGGGTGTTGTGCAAGTTTTGCTAGGCATAGCAGATTTGATTTTGTTGTTTTGTTGCTGTGTTTTCACAGTTGTGTGCTATGATGACTGTCTCTAGTGTTTTTTTGTCGACCTATTAGGCGCAATTCAACCAGGGCCCTGCTGCAGTTTTGATGCCATGTTGTTCTTTAGATTGCTGGCGCGTTAAGGTACACTGGCTTCCAAGCCTGCATGCCCTGTTGGCAGGGTTGTGGGGGGCTGCAGAGGTGAGATACCTTACTCCATTTCTGACAGCAATGATCAATGTGATATCCTACGTTTAATTTATACATAGATTCAAGTCAAGAAACTTGATATGAGAGAGGCATTCCAAAACATTTGGCAGTCAATAGTGGTCTTGTTAAGTGATAAGCTTCAATTTTGTTTCACTCTTCTGAACACTGTCTGTTATCTGCTAACCAAATTGAAAGTTCTCATTAAAAAAAAATCAATAAAGACAACGGTTTGGTCAAAGTTGTCAAGTAAGCATGAAAAACAGCATCATCAAATAGAATACTTCAGCTACAAAAAGGGAGGGGTGCTTGGTCTCCATGCTCAACAATAATAATTTTACTGCTGCTTACAAGTGAAATATTTCAAGTAGCTAACTTTCAATCAATTTTATAACATCTGTACTCCTGCATTTCAATAGTTTTCATCTATTTCAGGTCATCTGTGTTTCCTCCATCAGTGCAAAGTGCTGGAGCTGTACTGAGGAAGGCCAGCAAATTTGTAAAGAAGGTTCCCATGAAGCTCGATTGGTGAGTTGGTTGCCCAAGGAGGGCTCTTCAGTTGATGCCATCAAGAAGAATTTTTCCAATGCCAGTGTGGCACTTGGAGCTGCACTCAAAAACAAGGTGAGTTATTTCTTCATGGTCTGTCTTGTTGCTGCCTTGCCTAAATATTTTCCTTGATTGATAATGATAATGATAATTGAACTAGCTCTAAAGCTTCCAATCAATAAGTGGTTTAATAATTAGTCAGCAGATTTCCATTTTAAATGATCCTCGCATATTGCAGGATGCTGGTTTGGTAAGCTACCCAACCAACTGTAGGTTTTCTATATTTTCATTTCGGCGTTTATTAGATTAGCTAGCATGCTGCTAGATGAATTCCTCTATCATGGAGGATCACTGTTACTAACTTATCTTGAATAAAACGCTTCCTTGACTTTTCTACAAATGTAGCTAGTGACTTAAGCATACCATTAGCAGAGGCAAACCCATAAAGAGATGATGACTTATCAATGACTAATGCAGCTTTAGTGGCCGATTTGGCATTTGGTCCCGGTCGGGATTTGGCAAGCTTGAAATCCATGTCATTCCAAAGTAGCAAGATACCTTTCTGCCATTTGTAAAATGGAATGTTCTTTTAGTTGTTGTTTTTGCAATAATTTCATGACTAATGAATCAATCTGCCAACTCATCTTTCAGTGGGTTCGAAAAGATGGTGCACTCATCGTTCCAGTTGTGTTCAGCATCACTGATGAAGTACGGAAGCACCTCCTTGCTGTGTCAGCAGGAAGTTTGTCTGAACTCTCGGACAAGCAGCTGCAAGACTATCGCAAGAGGAAACTTATTAGAGACAGGTACCTAGTAGGTAATGCTGTATAGGTCTATTTGAAAATGTGTTTATATAAACCCTATTTTTCTTTTTATGTGTCAGACATTGTGCTGAAAATGAATGTAAGTTTTTACATTTTCCATTCAACAAAAATATTGATATCCATCTTGACATGATGAAGTGCTGCATAATGCCATCTGAGACCTCCATGCTAACTGTTGTTATTATTATAGCTCTGGGTACTAATATCTTGCCTACTTGCAACTCATCTGAGGTTAAAGAGAAGCTACGAATAAATCAATGATCCGTAAATTTGTGTAAAATTTCAGAAATGTCAATGTTCAGTTTTGGGTAGGTAGCTAGCAAGTTGAGTTGTTATTTAATTTCATGCAAACCTGTTGATACACATTCCTTGTTTTGATCATAGAACCAAACGTATTATATTGTCCAGTCAGAAGGCATTTGCACTGGTAGAAACTTAGTTTGCCCTTTTAATGTGATAGGGTATGGACTGATGTCATGTTATTTTTTCATCTGGGAATATTTGCTTTATCTAGGTAGTTATGTTGTAGTGTAACAGTGACCTCACAACCAGCTTCTGAATTACATTTTTTTTTAGAATGATCTCGTCTCATATTTACTTACCTACATATGGATTTAGGGCAGCTACTGTTACATTGGAATTTATAATTCTTTCATCTAATATATATTTTTAAGTTCTGATCAGTTAGTTGAATTCTTTTTCAAATGATATAGTTACACCTCTCCCCTGCCAGCGACGTCACGGTGTTCACGGTCACAAAAGGGCCAAAGTTTACCACAAGCATCAGCAAACAGGATGCTGAGCTCACCAAAGAGATGATTGAGTCTGGACAGTGGAAGAATAAAGCCTTCAAACCCTTCAACTTCAGAGCTAAGGTTTGTAGTTATTTTGTGAAGGGTGGAGTAACGATTGTCGAATGGTTAGTGAGGTTATTGAACTTGAGTTTTGCGGCAGGCGTGGTACCGAGTGAGTGGCGCAGTGCCTGCATTGTTCCGCTATATAAGGGCAAAGGAGAATAAAATGAATGCTGCAACTCGAGAGGTATTAGTCTGTTATGTGTGGTTGGTAAGTTGTACGGGAGAGTGCTGATCAAAAGGATTAGAGACTGTACCGACTGCGCAATTGGAGAGGAACAGTGTGGCTTTAGGAGTGGTTGGGGTGTACCGATCAGATTTTTGCAGTGAGACAGGTATGTGAGAAGTACCTTGCCAAAGGAAAGGATGTGTTCTGGGCCTTCATGGATCTGGAGAAGGCATACGACAGAATTGACTGGGAAGCGCTGTGGACGGTGTTGCGTTTGTATGGAGTAGGCGGACATCTCTTGAAAGCAGTGCAGAGTTTCTATGCTGACAGCCGAGCATGTGTCAGAGTGGGGAGCGAGGTGATTGATTGGTTCACAGTGAAAGTGGGACTGAGACAAAGCTGCGTGATGTCTCCCTGGCTGTTCAACCTCTATATGGATGGAGTGGTCAAGGAGGTGAACGCGAGTGTGCTGGGTCGGGGCTTGGAACTGTTGGAAGCGACTGGGCGGAGTTGGCAGTTGAGCCAGTTGCTATTTGCTGATGATACGGCCCTGGTTGCGGATTAGGAGGAGAAGCTATGTATGCTAGTGTCTGAGTTTGGTAGAGTGTGTGAGAGGAGGAAGCTTCAAGTGAACGTGGGTAAGAGTAGAGTAATGAGGTGCTCGAGGACTGTCGATGCGAGCGAAATTAGTGTCACCCTAAATGGAGAACTCTTGGAGGAAGTTCAGTGCTTTAAGTATCTGGGCTCCCATGTGGAGAAAACTGAACTAGTGGAAACTGAAGTGAAGGTGCGAGTGAAGGAGGGATGAAAAGTCTTGGGTGCACTAAAGAGTGTAGTGAGATGTAGGACGTTGGGGATGGAAGCAAAGAGAGGGCTGTAGAAGGGTGTTGTTGTCCAACTGTACTCTACGGAGCTGAAGCTTCAGGGGTGAGAGCAGAGGAGAGAAGAAGGTTGAATGTTTTCGAGATGAAGTGTTTGAGGAGCATGGCTGGAGTAACGCTGAGAGACCGGATCACCAACGACGTGGTTCGAATCAGAACAGGGATGGTGAAGAAGTTGGAGAACAGAGTGGATTCGCGTGTACTGAGATGTTTCGG
>SDVV010003399.1:0-21450 GCA_016164225.1 Gammarus roeselii | reverse complement strand
TAGTTTAATGAATCATAGTGTTAGACTATTTTACTGTTTGCCCGTGTTGACCAATTAGATGTAGCTATGTCTCATTTCTGTTCGTCAAATGGCTACTTTAAATACCTCTACACTAACTCTAAGTAAAATTTTCCTCTGGTATTAAACAAGAGGCTATTTTACCCACTAACGTCAACTTTGAACCCTCCCTCCTCCCTCCAGTGTATAAGCCTCCTTTACCGTGCCCGCAGGTGGCTGAGCGGCTGGTGGAGACGTGCATGCAAGTGTCCAAGACCAGTGGCAGTGGCACCCCGGTCGGCCCTACCAATATCCCGCAGGCTATCACACGCAGGGGCTTCCTCAGGGTCAGCAAGGGGGATTGTAGTGCAATCAGGGGCTACCTCAGAGCCGAATAGAGGGGATCGTAGCGCAGGCAGGAACTCTCGGCGCATTTGTGGTGTCGTAGGGCAGGAATGAGCACCCACAGGCTCTACAAAGTGGTCGTATAGCAGTCAGGGTTAACAGGGTAGGGTGTTAGAAGGGCAAGTAGGGGCACTCTCAAGCAGTAAACACCCGGGGTCAGCAGAGTGGTCGTAGGGTAGGCAGGGACACCTTTAGGTTCAGCAGGGTGGTAGTATGATAAGCAGGGGCCCTCTTCGGGTCAGCAAGATGGTTGTAGGGCAAGCAAGGACACTTTCAGGGTCCCCAGGGTGATCGTGTGGTAGGCAGGTGCCACTATCTGGGCTTACACACTTACGAATAATTACCAACTTTTCCCAACCTATACAGTCAGTCTTCATTAGAGGTGCTATGTCACAATTTACAGATATTGTTAAGACGTAGCGTTTGATATCATCAGATGTCCAAAGCTGCGAAGACCATGCTCTGATGATTGATTGATCCATCCCTCTTTGTAGTTAGAGTTATTAAATATACTGTAAATAGATACAGGATCTATAAATTTTGTTAGGATTTCACGATAATGATATGCTGGTACAATATTTGTCGGATACTGCTTGCAGTGCTCTTAGTGTAACACCAATACGTAGTTTGTCCCTTTTTGTTATCTATTTCAGGTTTAATGTGTGGTCTTATGTCATGTAGAGCAACTCTCACTGACTGGTCTGTTGCAGAAGGAGCGGCTGGAGCGCAGTGAGAAGCTGGTGGTTGAGGACTTGGCCACGCTGGAAGACTACAATGAACAGGTGGGTGACCGAGATGCCTCCAAACTCAAGCTTTGCCATGCCTGAATGTGGACGAAAAAATAGCTGTAGATCTGATTTGGATGATGATGACGGAAAAATAATTATCGTTTCTTGTATTCAAAGATTCATCTTAATAATTATCTAGATGTTGGATGTGATTCAGGATTTTTGGCAAATATATTCTGTAATATAAATCAAGAACAACTATGATTGAATACTAAGAAGATTTATAAAAATCGAATCTTAAATTCTGCTCCTATATCAAAATAAACTATATGTAGACTACTCAGCGTGTACACTTTATATTAAATTAATGGAAAGATGAGTTGGGCAACAAACAGAATCTTACTTGTACAGATATAGATACAGACACAAGGTCGAATTGCCCAGAAAAAGGCGTGGTTGACTGTAAGGCGCTCTTCCCACTCCTAATACACTCACACGCAAACAAACTTAGCCCTTTGGCGCAAAGGGACCCGCCAGGAGACCCCAAAATACACACTTCGGGTCAAGAAGGAGGTCCGAGATCAGTGTCAGCAACAAGGCCCAGCAGCGCTTTAACGGGTTTATTCCTCCTGCATCATCGTAGCTCGGCCCGCCGCCATCCACGACCATCTCGTTTCTGAACGAGACAAGCACATCAGGACAGCGTTCAAACTCATCCATTTACAATTATTCTCCACTCACGCCTATCCATTGCACGCTTTCTTGCTGCCTCCACATTTATGTCTCTCAGTGCCAACGCCTGCTTCATGCCATCCATCCACCCAAACTTTGGTCTACCTCTAGGCCTACGTATACTTACCTCCGCTTTTATCACCCTTTCCCCTATCTTCCATCATCCGTCGTAACCACGTGTCCGTACCACTTTAGAACACTTGAATCAAGTCTGCCTTCTAACTACATGCCATCCCCGTTTTAATTTGAACAACGTCATTATTGATCCTATCCCACAGCATCACTTCGGCCATACCTCTTAAACATTTTCTTTCTTTGCTCTCAACCCCAATGACCGACCACCAACTCTCTACTCTCTTCAGTCAACCCAACACTTAACATCACTTCACTCTAGGCTTCACTTTTATTTCGATTAGTCCTGTCTTCTTCACCTAATAGTCGAGGGAACATAAAACACGGAACTTCTTCCGATACTCTTCCATTGAGGCGGATACTGATACTGTTCTCATCGTCCTTCCTCGAATTTCTCATTACTTTACTCCTACCAACATTAGCTTGCAGCTTCTTCCTCTTACACACTCTATGAAGCTCTGACAAGATCGTACACAACTTCTTCTCCCCAGCCACAAGTGCCGTATCATCTGCAAACATTAGCTGACTCAACTGTCAACTCTGCCTGTTTGTTACAAACAATTCTAAACCTCTACCCAATACACTCGCGTTCACCTCTTTAACCACTTCATCCATGTATATATTGAACAGCCAGGAAGACATAACGCAACCTTGTCTCAGTTTTTTTTTTTTGTCTGGAAACCAAGCACTCATCTCGGTTTTACTCAGACACATGCTTTGCTGCCAACATAGAAACTCTGGACCGCCCTTGACATAATTCCGGCTACTCCATACAAAAATGCAAAACCCTCCACAACGCCGCCCTGCCGACCCTATCGAAGACTTTTTCCAGATCTATGATAGCCTAGATCATACGTCATATCTCATCGCAAGGTAATTTCCCAGACTAGTCTCACTCACTTTGCCCCTCCTAATGCCACACTGATCCACGCCAATCGCATCATCCGTACTATCTAATCCTCATTGTTGGCACTCTCCCGTACAACTCCCCAACACACGACACGACAATCTAACACCATTAAATTATTGCATTTATTATCTCCTTTGCCTTTTTGCAGCGGAACAATGCAAGCACGGCGCAACTCAATCGCCACCACGCCCGACGCAAAACACTGACTTTGTTGCCTCATCGACCATTTGACTAGTTATTCTACCCCTTTCCAGGTTATCATAGCTACACCGACCAAACCAAGGGCTTTCCCTCATATCATCACTTTTGCGGCCTCTTGCACCTCTTTCTAAAGAATGTCCGCTACACTTCATGCTCCCGAAACCGGCGTCCTGGTATCATCACCCACAGCAACAATGTCAGCCTGTCTGACATCCTCAACATTCAGCAGCTTCTCAAAATACTCACCCCATCTTTTCCATACATCACTACTCTCCAACAACAACCAGCTATTTACGTCTTTTACCACTTCCTCCTTCTCCGTCTCCACCTTCCTCACCCTCGTAACCTCTTTCTAGAATATCTTGTTCCTTTAAAATTTTCTCATAACCGCCTACCCCACTTAGCATCAACGTCGTTCATTGCACTCTTCGCTATTTGCTTTACCATTCTACTCTTCTCTCTATAATTGGCATAGACTACCACCGCCCGTACCTGCAACCGTTCCTCAAAAACTCCTCTCTTTTGCACCACCGTCATTTTAACCTCATCGTTCCTTCTACATCTACCCACACGTTGCTCACCACACACATTCCTCGCTAATCTCAACACCGCATCTCTCAACGTCTCCCATTCTGCCTAAACATTCCCTAGACCTTGCCCTCACAGTGTCGTTTTCCACTTTGCTTGATACACCCAATTCACTCGCATGCATTATTCCTCTGCCTCCTCCCCCGTTTTGTTTCACTTCAATCCCTGAATCAATCTCAATTCCTGCCCCAAGAGATGATCATACATTCCACCCCCTCACTTCTTAACACAGCCTGCACACCATTCTCTTCGAAATCAATACAAAATCCATCAGCGTTCTATCCACCACTGCATAACTGACCATATTTAGCCATGTCTCCAAGGCGCTCAATAAACTCTCTCGGGCAGATCGAAAAATGCTCGCACTATTCCTCACTTCTTTCGCTACCTGGTTCGTAAGTACTCGTAAACGTCCACCTTACTAAACATAACTTTTTCTTTACCCACATCAATCTAGAGAACACTTCCTTCAACCCCCTTTATCCACGCTCGTCTTCCTTTCACATGCCACACCAAACTCACATTCACCTCCACCTTTCAACTTCGCCTGAGCGTCAACACATCAAGCCTTCTCCTCACAAACACTATACGAATTTATCTCATATTTGCATCATACGTACCATAACTACGCTCATTTAGTCACCCAAACGACAGGGCATGGGCAGGCAGGAACATTTCCGTCTTGGAGGGAGACGGGAATGCTCTAGCCTACCCCTCTCGACATTCAAGGGGTACGGCAGTAAGTATGCGTACCCACTGTCATGTGACACATATACTAGGATAACTTTCCAATACTCTAGTCCCTGGGGACCAGTGTCCATGGAGATGACCAGGTATTTATTGTCGCATAGCTTGAAGCCACATTAGATAATTTAGGCAGCAGCTCAATTCTGCACATTGAATTATATTTCAATAATGAACTTGATAGTACACGGATGAATATTAAACTTACGCCCGATAAAAAAATTCTTACCGGGTTTTAAATTTTATTAGGTGATCACGACACTTGTTAAATGTGTCCCAAAATAATTTTTGATGTTGCAATTGAACGTGGTGAATGTTCATTCATTCCATCCTGAAAATAGCTTCACATCTTGTTTTGTTGTCATTGGTGTAAAGTGTGTACTTTCACACCGCATTGTTGATCACACGCGTGGAAGACCTCAGCGTCTGTTGCAGTCTATCGCAAATACAATTCTTATGTTGAATATTTCTAGCACTAAAGACCTTCTACCTGATGGATATACGTCATGCCAATGTGAGTGCGCATGTGGTTACGCCCCAGCTGTGCCCGCAGGTGGTGGTGGAGGTGCTGCAGGAGCGGTGGCAGAGCGGCCAGCTGTACACGTGGCTCGCAGACATCCTCATAGCCGTCAACACCAACACCGTCAAGCACGCCTACGATGACGATGTCAGTACTCAGAAAGGATGAGAAATTAAAACATGTTAATGAGGATAGATTAAATTCAATTTGATTGAACGGAATTTCCGTGCAATAGTCAATGCAAATAACGAGTGGAAAATATGTGGAATATAATTTAAAATGTTTACAACTTTCATATCCCAAATAATTTCCCCGATCACTTGTTGATTATTTTCCTTCTAATAATAATAGTTATATTTTATTTCTTATTTTGCATAGCGTTTGTGCAGACTACAAGCATGTTCTGTTACAGTTGTCTCCCTGAAGCTGTCGCAGATCACCTACGTTGTCCCCTCTCCAGACCCACGCGCTGTACCACCGTTCCCTCTGTCGTTCCCTTTCCCAGACCCACGCTTCGTAACACCGCTCACCCCCGTTCTACACTCATCTTGACTCGCACCCTGTAGCTCCGCTCACCCCCGTTCTGCGTTCATCTTGACTCGCGCACTGTACCACCGCTCACACCCGTCCAATTTTGGTCCACACACCAATCCTTGTCAGGCCTAAGGGGGTCCCTGCGCTCGTCTTGTTGGTGTGAGGTAGTGTAGCTGAGGGACATTAACACACTGCAAGTAACAATGCTCTTGTGTCCACAGTATCATAATAATACCACACGAGTAGCAATGAATAAACTACCACTCAGCCCAAAATGTTGCTGCATATATCAGCAATAACACTTTTCACCACATTCTTATACTGGTCATCCCTCTTTCAACAGCCCCCCCCCCTCCTCGCGTTCCTATATGCATGTGTCGGTAGGTTTTGAGGGTTTTAGGTGGTGCTCTGGCCGTGGTTTTTACCGTCACATGTGGAGATATGGGCTGAGTAACATCAACAACATCCGATGTGTCTTCTCCCAGAACCGCACCCTGTACCACCGTTCACAGATGTTGTCACCCCTTCCAGACCCACGCTCTGTACCAGCGCCGCGCCCGTAGTGACAATGCCCCTCATATTTTCGCCGTCGCGGACAAGGCTCACCAGGACCTGCTGCACCACAAGGAGGCTCAGACCATCGTCCTAACGGGGGAGTCGGGAGCCGGCAAGTCCTTCTCCTTCCAAATGGTGGTTAACCATCTCTGCTATTTGGGAGCGGTGAGAACACAGGGGGGGCGTCCTCTTATGTTATATTCAAGTTTGTTATTAAGTTATTAAATGTTTCTCAAGGCTATTAGTTATAATATATCTCAGACGATACTATTAGAACTAGACGGAAGGTGTTTCCTAGCAAACCGCAACATTCATTGAACACTTTCCTATGAATGTCATTTGGCTAAATTTTACACATTTCACGAATAAATAACAAACTTTAACTAATTTAATTTTCACTAGGCTACTATCACATGCCAGGTTTACATCAGTCTACTGAAACAATTTTGAACAAACCTTGAGCTTGTCCAACCGAAATCTGCCTAACTTACTTCAAATCTGCGAAATGAGAGTTTAATGGCATGCAGCAGACAGCGATTTGTAACGGCTTCCTTAAAATGTCTTTCTTTATTTGTTAAAGGATCTTAAATCCACATGTTTACAGAACGTACTTGTTGAAACCTCTGTTAAATACCTATTTTCAGCATATGGACTTTCTGATATATATATATTGTAAAGATGATCGGAAATATTAACTACCCCAATATCATCCCTTTTCAATGATGGGATGTCCAGAGGCACCAGGAGTCCCTCCGTCGCAAGATTGCTGCCGTAGTGACGGTGCTGGACGCTCTCGGTAACGCCAGCACCGAGCTCAACCCCAACGCTACCCGCCACACTCGTCTCTTTGAATTACTCTTCAGCCCCAGCGGCCGCATCTGTGGCCTTCACCTCACCGTCACCATGGTAGAGAGGCTCAGGCTCACTAGCGTCACCAGGTGAGGGAGAGTAGTGAAGCAACGAGGAGGATGTTGCTACTTAGGCTCACCAACGTGACCAGGTGAGCGATTGTCTAAGGAAGCTGTGAGGAGGAGTATGCTGTTTAGGCTCACCAACGTCAGGTGACCGATTGTCTAAGGAAGCTGTGAGGAGGATTTTACTTTTTATGCTCATCAACGTGACCAGGTGAGCGATTGTCTAAGGAAGCTGTGAGGAGGATTTTGCTGCTATGCTGCTTGGGCTCACCAACGTGACCAGGTGATCGATTGTCTAAGGAAGCTGTGAGGAGGACTATGCTGCTTAGGTTCACCTACGTGACCAGGTGAGCGATTGTCTAGGAAGCTGTGAGGGGGACTATGCTGCTTAGGCTCTAAAACTACTTTTTTAACAATAAAGCTTCAATTGTCAAAAGCCTAATTATATTCATCCCTTCACTTAAATGAAACCAACCGTGCCAAATCCTTAAATGCAATCCAGTGAAACAAAATGTTTTTCGCAGCCACATTTTTTCACTATAAAAGACCATACTATTTGCTGCTGTTGACGTCATCGCAGGGGTGAGAGCAACTACCACCTGCTGTACTACCTGTACGACGGGTTGTCTCAGAGCGGTCGACTCAAGCACTTTGGGCTGACCGTGGGCCGCCAGTACACCCTGCTAGCCAAGCACGACCAGGACAACGAGGTGGCCAACGCGCAGAAGCTCGGGCACATGGAGACTGCGCTCATGGTGGGTGGTCGGACAAGCTGTAGGCAGAGCTAGGGGAAATAAAGTGACTACATTTATTTGCACTGATTTTGATAGAATCTGCTTAACGGAATAAGTGAAAATATTTTACTAAGCTCTGTTATTGTTGCTTATCCCCTGCACTTCCTGATGTGGAGGAGCCGCGGCCGGCGCTCCGCTCGAGAGTTCGGGCCAAACTGTGTCAGTTAGGAGATCCGCCTGGTTAATATACGACATTTTTTGATAAACCTAATGATTTAGGGATTAAAAATTTGGCTTGCTACCCTTTACCGCAACGACAGAACAGTGGCAAAGTAGTCTAAGATGCGTTTTAAAGTTAAATTTATAGCTAATTCAGTATTGCCATACCTAATTGTTCCTCATCGATGGATCATCTTTGATGTGCAAGTAACGAAAAAGATCGGTGTGTATTTCCATTCTACATTAGGTCTAACTACGCATAAAATGAAATAATCAAAATTATTCAACCTGTCAATGTCTTCACGTCCACGCAGCATGAATCAGTGATACTTTTTAGTGTTCCCGGATCGTAACGATATGAGCACGTACCCAAATTTAAAGATTCAACACACCCGGGATTTGAACCATACTTCAATTGTAATTTTGCCGAAGCCATGCATATTTTCTACTAAACATACCTCATTTTTGTTCGGTTAAACACTGATTCTGAAACTTTCATCCTCGGTGGGAATCCAAATAATATGCAGTGAACTAAGTCGGAAACACGTGGCGATCGATTGATCAACTTCGTGCTTATGACATATCACGAATACCTTCAAACTCTTGGCTTCTCTCGGTCAGTTTGATTTTTTTTTATGAGAAACCCCTCACCCACTTCCCCGTGAATTAGATGGTCCCCTAACCTGTCTCCAGATAATCAGGGTTATTTATGAGGCCCTCCTCACCCACCTCCCCGTGTAAAAGATGGTTCCTAACCGGTCTCCAGATAATCATGGTTATTTATGAGGCCCTCCTCACCCACCTCCCCGTGTAAAAGATGGTTCCCTAACCGGTCTTCAGATGATCATGGTTGTTTATGAGGCACTCCTCACCCAATTCCCCGTGCAAAAGATGGTTCCTAACCGGTCTTCAGATAATCATGGTTGTTTATGAGGCACTCCTCACCCACCTCCCCGTGTAAAAGATGGTTCCTAACCGGTCTCCAGATAATCATGG
The DNA here is from genome assembly GCA_016164225.1 of Gammarus roeselii. Lineage (NCBI taxonomy): Eukaryota > Metazoa > Arthropoda > Malacostraca > Amphipoda > Gammaridae > Gammarus > Gammarus roeselii. Next base: position 12,541 of record SDVV010003399.1, on the reverse strand, counting down.
TTTTTTATGAGGCACTCCTCACCCACCTCCCCGTGTAAAAGATGGTTCCTAACCGGTCTTCAGATAATCATGGTTGTTTATGAGGCACTCCTCACCCACCTCCCCGTGTAAAAGATGGTTCCTAACCGGTCTCCAGATAATCATGGTTTTTTATGAGGCACTCCTCACCCACCTCCCCGTGTAAAAGATGGTTCCTAACCGGTCTTCAGATAATCATGGTTGTTTATGAGGCACTCCTCACCCACCTCCCCGTGTAAAAGATGGTTCCTAACCGGTCTCCAGATAATCATGGTTGTTTATGAGGCACTCCTCACCCACATCCCCGTGTAAAAGATGGTTCCCTAACCGGTCTTCAGATAATCAGGGTTGTTTATGAGGCAATCATCACGCACCTCTCCGTGTAAAAGATGGTCCCCTAACTGGTCTTCAGATAATCGGGTTCTCTGCGGAGGAGCTGAAGACAGCCTACCATGTCCTGGCGGCCATACTGCACCTCGGCAACGTGCAGTTCAAGAAAGGAGACGCGACGGCTGTAGTCGACCATCAGCCGGTCAAAGAGGGTCAGTGGAAGAAAGGGGAAGTGAGTGGGTAACCAAAATGACAATGACACGGAGGGTCAGGAAGGGAGATAAAGTGGGCTGGGGTCTGCTGCGTTAAAATGTAAAGTAATGTACAAGGAAAATCTGGGGAGCTCATTTTTTCATAATTATTTTAATAGGTTATGGAAAACACCCCTTCCCCCCCCTTGTGTGAATTCTAGCTACGAAGCTGGCTGGGGTAACCGTAATTGCGGAACAAAATTGTTTGGTTCTGCGGGAGAGAAATCTCAGTCGAAAACGTACTGGTTGATGTAGGTTATTGGGGGAGAAGGGAACGGGTGGAGTAACCTGTATCACGAAACAACAGCTGTAGTTGACGATGAACCTTTTAAGGGAAGTCAGTGGGTGGAATGTGGGAAGAAGCAATTGGGGACAAACAAACTTTACAAAAATCCCAAAATATTGTCAATCCTCACTTTCTACAAATTTTGCAGAGGTCCTTTAGTGGGCCTAAAATATTAACAGTGATAACAGTATGTGCAGAGGACCTGGACTAAGGCTGGAATATTATCTGTAATGATAATAGATGCAAAGGACCGTGATTGGGCCTGGAGTTTGAACTGGGATAACAACCACCTGAAGTCTCACTACAACTATCTTTGCAGTAACTTATGGCATGGGGATGACATTTAAGCCTCACACTATCAACATCGGCACCAAACCCAGATCAAAACTGAACATGGTTCCAGTACTCACAACAACCTCTTACGGTCACTCCAAGGAATAAATTACAACACTATACAAACAATTCATCAGGCCCGTAATCTCTTACGCAAACACTGCTTGGTCCTCTGACCTTGCATCCACACACATTAACTCCCAGCAAAGGATACAGAACACGGCCTTGCGCATCGCAACGGGCTGTATACCGACCACACCTATTACGCACTTGCATGAAGAAACCAAGGTCCTCCCTCTCAAACATCATCTTGATACGACAAGATTTCAAACCCGGCACATCCCTGCCACAACATACTGAACCCATGTCCAACTAACTGACACCTACATAATACACTGGCAACACACTTCAGTTCTCTTTCCACGACCATTCCGGAACCTACAGATAACATATCTACGCACAAACAGATACACACATACTTTACAGCTCTTGCATTAAATGAACACAGAGTCAACACGATCCTGCAGAGTCACCTGCCTGGGGTGTACGTGGAGGAGTTGGTGTTGCCCAAGGGTGACAGGATCCACCCGTCGCCGCTGCGGTGCGGGCAGCAAACGGCCCTACAGTCATACCAGCATCGACTGAGAAATGTCCCTTCCGATCTCTGCTTGCGATGCCGGGGTTCACCCGATACGGTCGAGCACGTCTTGACGTCGTGCCCAGCCACCGCATCTGAGAGGCTTCCCTTTAGCATCACGTCAGTACGTGATCTATGGGAGCGCCTGCGAGACAGCATCAGCTACTTCAGGAGTGCAGGCCTAATATAGGACCACTCACCTGCTGTAGCACTCCCAACACGCACACGTCGGTGGATTTCCCGGCCTCGAGCCGTGCGCTGGCCGTGACTCCTTAATCGCAGGGGGAGTTAGGGTTGAGCAACATCAACCTGAAGTCAAGCACTGATACTATTACTTCATTAAAAATTATTTGATTAATGGCTACGTGTTCAAATCATATATTAAACTCAGTGCGGTTGACATGCATTTTCCTTACGTTAGTCATGTCTCTCTGTGAGGCTTTTCCTTATATGTATTCCATGCCAATTTTACTGGAGATGATAAATCATCAAAGCCGTAGGTTGCTGATCTGACCTGACTTAACATAATTTCAGCGAGTCCTGCCTCACGTTTTTCATTTCAACTCTGAAATGCAGGATGATCAAGTATTGACGCCACATTACACCAAATCAGTTAGTCACCTCACCTCACCCATCTTTGTTAGGTAAAAAGCAATAACAATGTATTGCTTTGCCTTCAGCGGCCCACCAGCTGTCAGTCGACGAGCGCAAGCTACTGTGGGCGCTGTGCCATCGCTGCTGCCAGGGAGAGCGAGGTAGCATCAGCCATGAAGCGCTGTCGAGCACAGATGCGGCGTCTGCCAGGGACGCGCTGGTGCAGGCCCTCTACTCTCGGCTTATCGACACCGTGGTGGAGCTCGTCAATGCCAAGATGGCGCCAAAGGCAGCCTACAAGTAAGCCAGGTTTCAGCTAGTAGGGATGGTTATTTGGGGGTACACTCTTGCCCTTAAAAAAAAAAATTATATATAAGGAAATGAGCTTTGTGCTGCTACAACAAGACTATCTTTTCTTTGCGATCCTTCTTGACCTGTTTCAAGGTATTTTTAAATCAATAGGGTTGCCGTTTTAATTACATTTTGGGTTATTTGTTCGTCTGATGTTTCAAATCTCCATTCATCTTCTTCTGTGTACAGAAAGAGCCCGAGGCTGGCCATAAATATCCTGGACATGCCCGGGTTCGAGGCGACCGAGCACAACGGATTGCAACAGATGCTGGTGAATGTGCTCAACGAGCAACTCCAGTACTTCTACAACCAGGTCCTCTTTACTTGGGAGATGGTAAGCGAATTATCATCATGTGCTTGTGTCAGCCGTGGTTCTGTGTGTTCAGTAAACTTTATAAATAATCAGGACTTTTATTTTATTTGCAATGATTGCAGTGTTCGCATTTATTGCCAGCAACGCCGGAAACAGTCCTGAAAAAACATGTTTAAAATATAGAATGCATCGTATTACAGATCTTACAGATGGTGCGTTGCAGCGACTGTTTCAAGATTTTTCTAAACAAATGGCTTAATTTACCATATTTATAACTTCGTTGCTTTTGAAAACATCAATCTTTGTGATTGATGCTCTTTTTTGTGTACATTCTATTTCAAAATATGGAACACCTTTTTGGTGCTGTTTCCTGCGTAAATAGGCGCTCGCACTGAATAATTTCAGCTATGATAATTACTTTTCGACCCTGTCGCAGAGGTTAGAATACTGCTGCCACACCCCTAGCTTGTGTTTCGTATGAGGTGAGAATTACTCTGTAAATTCCTCTCTAAAAGACGGCTAGATGAAAGGAGGGAGAAGAGGCCCCCACCTCTCAGAACCCTATTGTTAAGGTCGCTTAATGTGAATGATTGTAGTACGGATGAGGTGAAGCGATGAGAGACTGATGAGATTTTGTGAAGAGGTAGTTTGATGTGTTGACGCTGAGGGAGACGAAGTTGAAAGGCATGGCTGGTTGTAAATTTGGTGTGGTAAGTGGGAGGTAGTCGGACGCGGAGGAAGGTTGAGCACGAAAGGTTAGTGTTGTGTTTGAGTAATCGGATGGCTGTAGCCTTACGGAGTGGAAGAAAGTGTTCGTTAGATTGATGTGGGCGAAGGTAGAGTTTTGTATATTACCATCGGTGTTTGTGAGTCCTCAGTGACCAGGTAAAGAGATGAGTGGGAAGGAGAAGGATTTTTTTTGGATTAGCCAAAGGGAGCATATTAAGAGTATTGGAAGTCAATACAACGTGGTTGTACTGGGGGATCTAAATGCGAGAATTAAACGTGTACTAGTGAAGAATGCTGTAGCGAGGTATCGCGTTCCAGGTAAAAACTACAGTGGTGAGAACCTCATGGGTAAGTGCATAGAGTAGAACCTAGTGGTGGGAAACAGCTTGTTCAAGAAGCGAGATATCCACAAGTACACATGGGTATAAGCATGGCTCGCTGTGGAGTGGTGGATTGAACGCCAGTGGATTTTTGTGTTGATTTCGAGGAGAGTGTTGGGGAGTCCATTGAATGGGCGGGTGTTGAGAGGAGGGTGGAGGAATGTCTGATCATCGAATGGTGGAAGGAAGATGGACAGCAGAGCATTAATGGAAAGAAAACAAAAGAGTGGGAAAAAATAGAGCGGTAGTCAAGGTGAGTGACCTGAATGTGGCAGACAGAGCTGCAAAGTTTCAGCAAAAGTTGAAGGATGAATATGACGTTGTGAGAGGGCAATGCTTGGGAAATGTTGAGGAAGAATGGAAGACTTCAGAGATGCTATGTTGAATATGCGAAAAATGTGTGTGTGGGGGGAGGGTGTAACAAAAAGAGGAACGAGTGGTGAAACGATGTAGTTGAAACCCGATAAAGCAGAAGAGAAGAGCCTTTGAGGAGTGCTTGCCGGTGAGGTCCTAGACAGCCTATGACAACTATAGAGAAGATAAAAGAGGTGATGTGTGTGGTGAGGAGAGCAAAGATGGACGCTGATGCTTGGATGGGTTGACGATTGTGCGAGAATTTCGTGGGGAGCAAGAAGTTGCCATGGAGAGAGGCGAAAAGGTTGAGTACGAAAAATACATGGACAGAGGAGGTGGTCAAAGTTATAAGCGGACGGTTATTGTTGAAGAGTGGTAATGCACGAGACTGAATATTTTCGAAGAGTTGTTGAATGTTGAGGTTGTCAAATATGCTGCTGACATTGTTGCTGCGGGCGTTGATACACGGATGCCTGTTTTGGTAGCAAGAATTGTAGTGAGAATTACTATGGAAGATGTGCGGGAGGCTTTAAGCTGATGAAAGTTGGAAAAGTCCTAGTTTGGACGGCGTGGGACTGAGTGCCTCAAAATGAATGGAGTAGCTGAAGCCAAATGGTTGATGGGGCTACTAATTTAGTGTTTTGTGTTGAGCGTGATGCCGATTGAGGAGCGATGTGTTTGCATTGTTCTGCTGTTTGAGGGCCAAGGAGATAAATATGAATGCAGCCAGTCAAGAAGTATCAGTTTTGTAAGTTCAGGACTCAGGAGAGTGCTAATCAAAAAGATTAGACAGTACGGATGATGCGATTGACGAGGAACAATGCGGCGTTAAGATCTGTAGAGAGTATGTAAATCAGATTTGTGGAGTGAGACAAGTCTGTGAGAAGTATTTTGCGAAGGAAAAGAATGCGTTCTGGGCCAGCATGGATTTGGAAGAGCTTATGACAAGATTGATTGAGAGGCGCTTTAGAGGGTGTTGCGTTGGTGTGGAGTGAGCGTAAATTGTTAGATGTTGTGCAGAGTTTCTATGTTGGCAGCAGAGCATGTGTCAGAGCAGGGATCAAGGTAAGTACTTGATTCCCGGTGAAAGTGGAACTAAGATAAGATTACGGCATGCCTTCATGACTGTTCACTATCTACAAGCCTTCGACTTGTTGGGAACAAATGGGTGGAGTTGGTAGTTGAGTCAGTAGCTGTTTTCAGTTTATACAGCACAAGTGCCAAATTCGGAGGAAATGCTGTGTAGTAGTGGGCGGAAATTCATTAGAGGTAGATCAGATATTAGTGTTCGTCTAAATGGAGAGTTAATGATGAACGTTCAGTGTTTTAAGTACCTGAGCTCTCATGTAGAGAAGACTGGACTAGAAAAACCTAGGTGCAATCTAGAGTGAAGGGTGTAAAGTGCTGGGAGCACAGGAGAGTGTAAGGAGCTGTAGTACCTTAGGTGGAAAGGAAAGAGGGTTGTATGAGAGACAAGTTGTCCAAGCTGTGCTCTACGGGGCTGAGATTGAGAAAGGGGGAGACGGAAGAGAGAAGAAGGTTTTATTTTTTCGATAAGAATTGTTTCAGAGTCATGACCGGACCGACGCTGAGGGATTTGATCAATGAGGACGGTATTCGAGTTAGACCGGGGACGGTGAGAAAGTTGTAGGACAGAGTAGACTCTCGTTTTCTAAGGGGGTTCGAACACATGGTCAGGATGGATGATGGTAGTGTGGTGTAAAGGGTGATGAAAGCTGAGGTGAGTGGGCGTAGACCTAGGGGAAGATCAAAGATTATGCAGATGGATAGAATGAATCACGCACAAGGAATGAGAGACATCATCGTTGCGGTTGCGAGAGAGCCTCCAACGGAAATGTGAGTGTGGAGAAAGGTTGTTATTTGATGAGCCTTCACGCCCTGGTGTCTCGTTGAGATACGGACCCTACTGCTGGCACTGATTTCGGACCTCACTTCTGTCCCGAAGTACGAGTTGCGGGGTCTTAGTCAGGCCCTTAAGCACTTAAGAGCAAAGTTTTGGTATATGTGTGAGTATATGAGAGGAGTGTCAGGTGCATATTGCTTTCAGCCTCCCCCTTCTCAGAATTCGGCGTTGCGCCTGTATTTGTGTAGGTTTTATGATTGCTCTCTGAACAAATATGAAATACTCGAATCGCTTGAGCGCAGAAATCTCTCTGCTGAAAAAAATGTGCGGCTAAAAAAATACTCATATCAAGGAAAAGTTTTTACATTTTTCGTTTACTGGTATGTGTTATGCCCATATGTAAACCTCTGCGTAATTATTATAAGTATATTCATTTCCGTTTATCTGGCTTCTTGATTGTTCACCTACGGGCGTTGTGGGACATTTAATTTTAAACATTCAATTTTTTTATTAAAATAAATTATTCGTTTCACGAGCAACCCATCATTAATTAGACATAATCAAGTACATGTAATTCACTTCAGACTGGAGTGATTTCTCGTTTAATTCACCACTAAAACTCTATTCGCTCTGCAGTTCAAATTAGAATGATGCGGGCCTGTAGACCTTCCAATCAATTTGTAATATAAGCAAAACATTTCAAGGGCAATACTTCATTTCCTTTCTCTTTCTGCGCTGCTAAGAACGACTATGAAGAAGAAGGCGTGTCGGGGACAGGAAGTTTTAGCTTCCCTGACAACCGCCATCTGCTGGAGCTGTTCCTGGCGCGAGGCACGGGCCTCCTGCATCTTCTGGAGGAGGGACGTGAGGTCGGCGACGCTGCACTTGACGGTAGGCGGGCAGTAAAATGCACTCAAACTTGACTGTTGCTCAGATAACATGGAATCCGTCTAAACTCAACTAAATGTTATATATACCAATGTTATTGAAATGATGTAGCTGTAAGCTTACACGGTAGAGTTTGGACGATGTGTAAGCAGCCCACTATTGTAAACTGTTTTCAATGGCCAAACAGGCCTTTACCTACACATTGATTACTAACCCTAGCAGGACCGTATCACCACATATGGTTTTTCCCAGGTAACTTTTTTACTATTAAGCGCATGCAAATGATAGTTATAACATTTCATTTGTCTTGCAAATGCGGTTCTTTTGAGCTATTTGGAAGTTACATAGAAGTAAAATTACGGGCTGTGGAGTCCAAACACCACCTTTTGTAATAAAAAAATTCCCCAAATTTTGGACTAGATCAAATAAAATTGATCAGCTTCAAAACTATTAGTCGTACACAGCTTCCAAACACATCGCTGAATTTGTAGTAGAATAGCGCTTCTTTTGGTGCGATTCATTTTGATCTAAGTAGGCATTTATACCACAGCATTGCCATTTTCGATCGGAAATATCGTTTTTTTTTTTAATTATGAATCAGGAATTTGAATCAAAACTACTAACTTGACGCAAAAACTCTTGTTGAATCAATTGTAGCTTGTTTGCTAACGAATAAAACGCATCAAACCACATTATTCCAACTACTACAGTAATCGAGCTATATGCGAAATCGCAAACACTATGTATGAAAGTCTACCTTTTTTAACCAACATGTCATATTTTACTACATTTTCGGAAATATATGAATAACTAAAGGAGTAAAAATACTACAACCTCATATATTTTTGCTCCTCATGTCATTCTCCATCGAACTAGGCTGGAAAATTCACTAAAGTCTCTATTACATTATTCCATATATATATTTTATTAACAAATTCTCTAACTCAACTTTGCAAAAAAAATGAAATTTACTAAAAATGTTGGTTAGTGTCCCATCACTCTAACTCTAACCGTTTTCTTTCAATATCGTGCTCTATATGCCCACCCAGCAAGCATTTACAAAAAAATGCCGGTCCTGCGGGTGTTAAGTGTCTTTAAATTGGAACCTTTCGTGCTCTCAACTTTAATACAGGCGTAAAGGATTGCATTTAATATCATGAAATGCAATTCTTTCTGTTAATTTTTCATTACCCATACTCAGTAGCATACTAAATGCTTTTTTTTTTATTAATTTGTACATATTCACGGCGTTCCAGCAACCAAAACTTATGCAACCTCGGCTTCCTCTCTGCAGACAAGCTGAGCAAGCGGGCGGACGGTCGCCTTATCTCCCGCATGGCCCGCAACAACTTCGCCATAGCGCACTATGTGGGTCGCGTCAAGTACGACCTCCAAGGCATGATGGAGAAGAACAGGGACCACATCACACCAGGTTGGTTATGGTGCCAGTAGAATGGATTCGGCTTGCAAGTATTTGGATTACACTGAGGGCACAGTTCCACGACCTCCGACAATAACCTAACAGTGAGGAGCATCGATGGATTTAGTATAGCGATGGCAGATGAGAACACATTTTATGTGGATTTAAGAGTAGACACGCGCAGGGTCTGTTGCTGATCATTCACGCAACGTCTCGGCGGAATCCGTGACGCATTTAAGAGTAAACGCGCAACGTCTGTTGCTGATCATTAACGCAACGTCTCTGCAGAACCGTTGTTGTTGTGATTGCTCAACCCCAACTCCCCTGCGATGTAGGAACCCACCGAAATGTGCATTTTATGAATGTTTCAGCAGATGCAGGCATTTATATTATGCCGACATCCCTGAGGAAGTGAATGCTGTCTTTCGGGTGCTCCCACAGATCACGCACCGACGTGATATTGTGGTCGAGTCGGCCGGTTGCTATGGATGGGCAAGACGTCATGACGTGCTCGACCATGTAGGGCAAACCCCCGCATCGCAAACAAAGGTTGGACGGGATATTCCCCAGTTTATGCTGGTATGACCGAAGGGCCGTGTGGTGCTCGTACCTTAGTCGCAACAGGTGGACCCGGTCACCTTTGGGCAACCCCAACTCCTCCACGTTCACCTCAGACGGGTGACCTCGCAGGACCGTGTTGACTCTGTGTTCACCCAATGCAAGGGCTGTGAAGTGTGTGTGTATCTGTTTATGCATAGATGTGTTACCTGTAGGACGAGGAATGATCGAGAAGTGATGGCCGAAGTGTGTTGCTGGTGTGCTGTGTAGGTGTCTGTTGGTTTGATGGGGGTTCAGCAGGTTGTGGCAGGGATGTGTCTGGTCTACAATCATGTTAAAAAATTGAGTCCCTCTTATATCAAAATGATATTTGAGAGGAAGGACCTTGGTTTCCTCATGCAGGTGGGAAATTGGTGTGGACTGTGTACAGCCCGTTGTGATGCGTAAGGCCGTGTTCTCTATCCTTTGTAGGGAATTAATGTACGTGGGTGCAAGGTCAGAGGACCAGGCGGTGTTTGCGTAGGAGATGATGGGCCTAATAGACTGTTTGAATAGTATTGCAATCGATTCCTTGGAGTGACCGTAGGTGGTTGTGGTAAGTACCCGGGACACATTCAGTCTTGGTATGGCTCTAGCGCCAATGTTGTTTGTGTGAGGTAGGAATGTCATCCTCGTGTCACAAGTTACTCCAAGGATTGTGGTAGTTTGACTGTGGGGTATGGAAGTGTGGTTAAGCGTGACATGGGGGTGAACACAAGATGCAGAACCATGACACATTTAAGAGTAAACGCGCAGGTTCTGTTGCTGACCACTAACACAACTCCTCTGCAGAACCGTGACGCATTTAAGAGTAAACGCGCATGGTCTGTTGCTGACTTTTTACGCAACGCCTCTACAAAATCCGTGATGGATCGGAAAACTTGATCTCTGGAATCCGCACCTCCTTTCATGTTCGAGGTAGGCACGACGTGTTATATAAACTCCCTACATGCGCCAGAGAGGTACGGCGGGTCATATAAAGTTCCTCCCTGGGCCAGAGAGATACGACGCGTTATATATATTACCTCCTTACTCCAGGGAGGTGCGTGTCATATAAAATAATTATACTTCACAATTTTTTCAGATCGTTTCATTACATTAACATACTTAATATCTTGGAATCCTATTCTATCACATAACATAAATACAAGTTATCAAATGTCAAAGTAAAAATGCTCATTGAACTTGATACGGGTATATTTTTCCCTAACGTCATGTTTGCTTTATGGTTTCACTCACGTCACCAAGAAAGCCGAGGTCACATCATTGCCCTCAAACGACTATCAACCCTAACTAAGAACAACTAATTATTCTACTACATGAATAATTTTCCAGTTTTCTCAACATCGAGTTTTTTTTCGTGCTTTTTCCCTTTGTTTCTAATTATTGCGTAGCATAGAGCATGATTCGTAGCAGAGACAAATGTCAAAATTCTCTCGTAGCTGTCACTCTTTGTGTATATTATTTGGAAGAATCAAGCCTTTCACTGTTGCTACTCAGTTCGAGCATTCATTGATTTGGGTTGGGGCTGCTAATGCTTTCCTTCTGCCATGAGTGAGGCAGTTGGGCAGAAGGCGAGGTAGGAGAAACTGAGGATTATCACACTCCAAAACTTTGCCTGCCAACAATCATCGCAGAATATTGAATCGTTTGCTTGGCTCACTTTCGCAATAGCATAATGGCCAACTTCTATTCCCACAAAATAGGTCAATCTTAAAATAGATGATCAAATCACTCTACCAGAATGGGTGATACTTCCTCTTCAGATTAAACAGCCTTAAAGACTCGCTAGATTGACTTGAAAGTTGATGTCAAAGCATTCGAGACGCAGGTTGCGTGTCAATATTTTTTGCTTGGTATATATCATGTGTTGTATTTGGAGTATTATACAAAGCTGGTGCAAACACCGCGCGCCTCGTAGCTGCCACTGTGTGCTGCATTAAACGCGTGTCTCAACTGGTGCAAACCCCTCGGGCTTCGTCGCTACCGCTGTGTGCTACATTAAGCGTGTGTTGCAGAGATGGTGTAGACCATGCGGGCATCGCCCTACCGTTGTGTACTACATTGAGCGTGTGTTGCAGAGCTGGTGCAAACCATGCGTGTACGTCTAAACTACCCGAAATAAATTGCTAAATTCCTCTCTGGCAGACAAGCACACACTGTCTATAAAACAAGCCATCCCATATCCGCAATTTCCCCGACGGTGTCTCACAGGGCTCCGTCCTTTCCCCCTCCCTTTTCAACGCCTTCATGCACGACCTGCCAATTCCAACAGAACCCAACACCTATATCAGCTTATACGCGGACGGCCTCACAATAATCACAGAACACCACAAACACAAGATTGCCGCTGCACACCTCCAGCAGTACCTAAACTCTCTTGAAGTCTGGTTGCTGGATAACAGAATGAGGGTGTCTGCTAGCAAGACTTCCCTAACATTATTAACACCAGACAAAAGTGAACACCGCGTTCACCCCATGTCACGCTTAAAAAGACTCCCATGCCCCACAGTCCCACAACCACAATCCTTGGAGGAACTTATGACACGGTAATGACATTGAAACCTCTCACAAACAACATTGGCGCTAAAGCCATACCAAGGCTGAACGTGTCCCGCGTACTTACCACAACCACCTACGGTTACTCCAAGGAATGGATTACAACACTATTCAAACTTATTATTATGCCCATCATCTCCTTCGCAAACACCGCCTGGTCCTCTGACCTTGTACCCACACATATTAACTCCTTAGAAAGGATGTGTTCTGGGCCTTCATGGATCTGGAGAAGGCATACGACAGAATTGACAGGGAAGCGCTGTGGAGGGTGTTGCGTTTGTATGGAGTGGGCGGACATCTGTTGAAAGCAGTGCAGAGTTTCTATGCTGACAGCCGAGCATGTGTCAGAGTGGGAAGCGAGGTGAGTGATTGGTTCACAGTGAAAGTGGGACTGAGACAAGGCTGCGTGATGTCTCCCTGGCTGTTCAACCTCTATATGGATGGAGTGGTCAGGGAGGTGAACGCGAGTGTGCTGGGTCGTAGCTTGGATCTCTTGGAAGCGAATGGGCGGAGCTGGCAGTTGAGCCAGTTGCTATTTGCTGATGATACGGCCCTGGTTGCGGATTCGGAGGAGAAGCTATGTAGGCTAGTGTCTGAGTTTGGTAGAGTGTGTGAGAGGAGGAAGCTTCGAGTGAAC
>SDVV010003398.1:0-21450 GCA_016164225.1 Gammarus roeselii | reverse complement strand
ATCACGGTTTGATTCCGCCATATACCGGCATATGCCGGCATATGCCGGTATAATGTAGCTATATTCACGGTTTGAACCCGCCATATGCCGGCATATGCAGGCATATGCTGGTATAATGTAGACATATTTACGGTCGATGTCGGTAAAAATGTCACCATTTACACACACACACACACACACACACACACGCACACACATTTCGCAAAAGGGTTCCCATACACTGCCAGATACATTATTACCTCCCCAACCTAACCTTACCTATTGAACAACATCCTTGCTGTTGATACAAGATATTCTATGTGCATCAGCTTCATTTTATGTTTTGTAGAAAGAAGTAATCATCCTATCCTAACCTAAACTAACTTTTTGTACGGGTTTTCAGTCAATGTTTTATACAATGTATAATACATAGCCCCTCTTCCCTCTACATTTTGATCAATCCTTTGCAGTTCGATACACACACATCCAATTCTGATCTAGTATATCATCAAAAAAAATTAACCTAACCTATCTTATGTATGATATTCAGTCACTGTTTTATGCAATATGGTCACCCGGACATAAAACTTCAATGAAGTATCTAAGTTAGTTGCATATCTCTTCACAAACAACTTCAGGCTGGGCTGTTCCGATGTGCTGTTCCGGTGTGGAACAGCATTCCTCATCGGCACTAAGATAATTCATGCTCTATGACAAAACGGTATCCATTTGATCTACAAGTAAAATTCATGATTGTGTTTGACATTTACCCGAAGACCTAATTGAAAGCATTCGTCTTTATCATGTCCTCCATAAATCTCATCATTTATAAAAAAAACATCTTTTCCTAGGAATATATATTCAGGGAGAAATATCGGCAAGTAGAGAGATAAAAACTTTAGCAGCAACAACAACGTCACCAGCTTCCAATGGGAGTCTTACAGAAAACTTTGAGATTCTAAACAAGTGGTAAAGTTGCCTTGCAGCAAAGTTTCAATATCTTCCGACAGAGCCCTAATACTTGCTTCGATTGAATGCTTCTCCAGCCCTGCAGTGGAGTTTCTATTCTCTCACCGCACGGCCGCCGTCGTCATTCTAGACCAGTTTCAACTCGACCCTTGCGTAAAATAAATATTTCTGAAAAATATCCGTGCATATAACCCTTCGACTTATGTAAGATGCACCTCCAAAACTACTCGATGTATTCAGAGTAAAATTGGCAGACTCAAGCGTTCAAAAACATCATATAATTCATTGTCAAGCTCATTTAAGTTTTTCTGTATCGTACCGGCTTGTATTCACCTCATCAGTCTTCTTACAGACCTCCATATTTACAAAATTAGGTAGAATCCACCAACGTTTGAATATGTTCTCTGTCTCTTGGTCAAATTCGTATGATATGCAGTATAGTATAGTGGTGAACGAGACCTGTGCGCTGCCATGGGCCTCTGTCCCACCAACAGTTAAAACGGTTGAAACAGTAGAAACAAAAACTCACAGCAGAGCCACAACATACTTATGTCGTTTTTCCCCTCGGGAAAAGTGAACATGCACCGTCGTTCCTTCCCCTTCATCTCCTTTTCCTAGCTGGTGCCATACAATCCAACCCTTGTCCCAACGCAAACCCAAGTCTCACGGCGATTGTTCTTGTATGCGCTTTGTTGGCGCAATCTAGTGCAGATGTGGGACATGAACATGTTACACCTAACGATGTTTTGATGTCCAAAACTATAGAAACATAGCACAAGGGATGCAATGCATAACTGCCACCCAACCCGCAACATCAAACAGACCTTATCAATACCACCTCCCTCCCAAACGCACCATCGCCTGACGTCCCTCCATTCATAAATGGCTCTTACCAGCAACGTCCGGCGGCCTCACCGGCAGCGGCACCTCGACCCGGAGCGCAACACATGTCGCCCTCTGCTCTACGTTCTCCGCCCACCGCCACTTTATGTTATACCATGATAACCACAAATCAATGCCGGACACATGAACCTCAAACAAATGAACACAAGCGGCATTAGTCAGAAACAAGTTGAACTATTGAACTTTCTCCACAAACAACACAAACACGTCGTCCTACTGCAGGAAACCAAACGAAAAAACAATCTAGAATACACAACACTCCGCTATGACCGCCCCAACAACGACGGCAGGGGCGGACTAAATACACTTGTACATTGCAATCTTCACTCCACAAACACAACTGCCTTCACTATCGCACAACTTCCACACGGCAACACTTTAGAATTGCAATAAATACTAATACAGATTTACAAGAATCAATACAATTAATTAAACAGATATATCCATCCTTTTAGCGCATACACACCGCAGTATACACCCTATTGAGACTACCTCGACCCCACCACCACCAACACTTGTGATCTAGGTGACTTCAATGCACGCGACATGTCGTGTCTCAACTATCAGAACACTGACCGGTGAGGCTCCATTCTCATTGATGAACTTGGTGCAGTAATCACACTAAACAGCTGAGACACACCCACCCACAAATCTTTGAACCCCTACACTCAACAGACCCGCCCAAACTTCTAATTTTGCTGTTCTCATCGCGTTTTTTATGGCCAATGAGTGGTCCCTCAAGATATGTCGTCTGACCACCTCCCAATAGTCATCAATTACCAACTACGATCCTCGATTCACAATATGCCCCTTAATACTTTCCGTAACAACAAGAAAGCTGACTGGGACGTATACACAACATCAATCAAACCTGCTCTTCAAGATTTTGATATCACTCAGTACACATCCATTGACACAGCGACGCAACACTTCACCACAGTACTTAACCACGGAGTCAGGCAGCACAGACCCGCAGTATTCGGCAGTGGCTTCCATCCATCTTTCTCGGCCGACATTGGGCCCTAAATTCAGCAGAGAAACCACCCTTGGAACTTATCACCCACCAACCACAGAATCAAACAGATGCAAACCCACAATTCAGAAGTAGATGCAGATATTTGCGGTATGTGCTTGCAAGAACCAACTTCCGAACCTCATCAGGAGCCTCAACAACATAAACATAAACCCAACTCCCACTTCATACCATCAGACCATCAACGAGCGGATATAATCAACAAACACAATGCAAACACTTACCAACTACCCCATCATCCAGACAATTGGAGGATACTCAAACAGTTACACAAATTGTATATCGATCCCAACATTGAACCTCCCTTTACACCAGCTATGACCATAGCCGCTTTCAGCCAGACCAAAAACTCATCAGCAACGGGAATAAACGGCATATCATACATTCACCTCGAACATATAGGTCGCTATCACGACTGTCACAGACATCTTTAAACTTTCTATTTTGCACAACACTCCACAATCACACCCCTCGCCAACCTCACTCAGACCATCTACGAAAGCCTGAATGAAAAGAAGTCAGCCCAACGCAAACCTCACACAAACCACATCTGCACTAGAAATAGAACTAGACTGTACGTTTCTCGGGCACTTACCCCAACCACCTACCGCCACTCCAATGAATCGTAAACAACACTGTAGATACAATTTGTCAGGCCCATCATCTCCTACGCGAACACCGCATGGACCTCCGACGTTGCACCTATATACACTAATTCCGTACAAAATATACAGAACACGGCCTTATGCATCTAAACGGGCTGTCGACAGTCCACAAACATTCTCCAAACTCATGAGGAAACGAAGGTCCTTCCTTTTAAGCATCGTTTTGATATGAGAGCCATTAAATTCTTAAAAAGGTTGAGAAGCCGGCACATCCCGTCCATAACCCATTGAACCAACGGCAAACCAAGCAGCAGCTACACAACACACCGGCAGCACTTTTCTGCTTTATTTACACGCCCATTACCCACCCTGCACACAACACATCTATGTACAAACAAAAACACACCCACACACTTTACAGTTCTTGCACTAAAGTCAACACGGTCTTACAGAGTCACCCACCTAAGTGGGACGCGGAGGAGTTGGGGCTGCCAGGGTTGACAGGGTCCACTAGTCACGGGTGAGGTGCAGGCACCACCCGGTCCTCCAGTCTATTCAGTATAGAATGGGAAACGTCCCTTCCGATCTCTGTTTGCGATGCCGTGATTCGCCCAATACGGTAGAGCACGTCATGATGTCGTGCCCAGCCGTCTCACCGGGCAGGCTGAACCATAATACCTCGTCGGTGCGTGATCTGTGCGAGCGCCCACGAGACACCATCGACTACCTCATGGGTGCACGCATAGTGTAAGTGCCTGCACCTGCCGAAACAGTCCCAACAGCACATGTCGGTGGGTTTCTGAGCTTCGGGCTGTTTGCCGTCTGTGGCTCCTCCACTGTAGGAGGAGCTGGGAATGAACTACAACAACAACAACAGCAACAACACCAACAATAACAACAACAACGGAGGTTGCTGACACCTTCGGAGGCAATAGTCCTTCAACCACAATTTCTGGGTAGAGAGTGGTGGATTAGTATCCAAGAGTTTGTCGGTGTAATTTTTAATGGTGTCGACGTTATTACTATCGACCACATCGTGTAGGCTCCCTCGTGAGCGTGCGCCGCCCACGAGGAAGCCTACACGAGTCAGGCGGGCCAACTCCATCAAGATGCCTTGCCTGCGATGGCGGCGGATGGGGCTCCGTCCCCAGCGAAAGTCCCTCAACCCATCCTGTTTCATGTCCTCGCCGGTGGGGATTGCGCCTTCTACGCCATATCTGCGGTGTTGATGTGGACGCAGCCTGCGCGCTGCCCAGCCATCGGGCCTACTGACACTTTTAATACACCAGAACCACGACATATACACTGCATTACAAGTGTAGGAAGACAACAACAGGGCTATTGGCCCAAACTAGGTTGCCTTTTGATAGCTAGAGGATTAGTTCTGAAGTAGAACGTCTAAGAGAGCTTCATGCACAATTTCTGTATTAAAAACAGCAATAAAGAGAACAGTTTAGCTATTTATCGGCAATTTATGTAGAACTTATCGAGCCGAGACATAAACGTTTCGATTGTATTGCTGTTTAACACCTCCGCTGGAAGTTCGTTCCATTCTTCGACAACTCTATACGTGAAAAAATGCGCGTGATGTCGAGTGAGAAACGTTTCCCCACGATTTTGAATCCATTGTTACTGGTCACTCCGTTCTTATCTTGAGTGAAAAGGATCGCTCGGTCGACGTTTTCCTTACATTTCATTATCTTCCACACTTCGATCATGTCAACTCTGTCATGAATTTTCTCTTGCGAATAAAGATTGAGTTCACGTAGCCTGTATTTGTACGATTCATTCCGCAACGAAGGGATGAGTTTGGTAGCTCTACGTTGAACCTTCTCTAATTTAATAACGTCTTCTCTACGATATGGAGACCAGAATTGAACGGAATACTCGTGATGCGGTCTAACACATGCATTGTATAACTTGATCATACTGTGTGGATTTTTCTACGAGACATTGAATTTTCGTGTTTGGGGTTATGAGGATCTATGTGCATAACTTTGCATTTGTCTACATTAAATTTGATTTGCCACTTTTCTGCCAAATCAACAATTTTGTTCAAGTCTAGTTGAAACTGCTGACACTCTAGTTCAGTTTGCACTTTTCTTCCGATCTTAGTATCATCTGCAAACTTGCTAATGTTTGAGAGTACGTTGCTATCGAGATCGGTAATGAATATTATAAAGAGAACTGGCCCTAACATGGATCGGTAATGAATATTATAAAGAGAACTGGCCCTAACACGGATCGGTAATGAATATTATAAAGAGAACTGGCCCTAACACGGATCGGTAATGAATATTATAAAGAGAACTGGCCCTAACACGGATCCTTGAGGCACGCTGCTTGTAACATTACCCCAGGAGGAGGAAGCACCGTTGAGTACAACTCGCTGCTGTCTGTCAGTTAGCCAGCATTTATCCAGTTGTTAAGTTCGCCTCGAATACCGATGCTGTGCAATTTACTAACAAGGCGCTTGTGGGGAACTTTATCAAAGGCTTTTTGAAATTCAAGGTAATTGATATCGATTGGAGATATTGTGTCGTGTAATTCGATTAAATCATTGAAAAAAGTAGCAGGTTCGTGCGACAGGAACGGTTGTGTCTAAAACCATGCTGAGAGTCACCAATAAATTTATTTGATTCTAATAATTCTGTAATTTTATCCGTTATCAAACTTTCCAACAACTTGCCAATGACTGAGATAAGACTAATTGGACGGTAATTTGTGGGACACGTTTTGTCATCTTTTTCAAAAATTGGGCCAACATTGTCCTCATTCCATTTAGAGGGGCAGGTGCCATTTAAGAGAGATTGGGAAAAAATGTTTGATAGAAGTTCGGCAATTTTGTTTCTAGCCTCTTTCAAAATCCTGGGATGTACTTGGTCTGGACCTGAAGATTTTGTGATTTTCAATCTATGTATATATTTAATAACTTCGGCGGGGGAAAAGTTCACTGCACTGAGGGGTTCCATTTGTTTTTCCTTTATGATATCCTCGGGATTAGGAATATCCTGATTTTCTAACGTAAATACAGAACAAATTTATTCATCAAGTAGGGCACTCATTTTGGTGTCGTCCGTTTCTAGCTCACCAACATCGTTCATGAGAGGGCCAATTACAGATCTTGAATTGTTTGTTTTTCATGGACAAGTGAGCAATCCCCATTATTTCTCCCATGCAAAACATTCATGTTCCACATGAGGTTATCCATGCACGCGTCTGGTTGGTGCGTTGCAGTGTGGCTGAGGGATTTGAACAAGCTGCAAGTTTCAATGTTCTGGTGTCCACAATTAAAATTATACCGCACGGGTGGCCATTTGTTAACTGCCACACAACCCACAAAGTTAATTCAGACAGCAACAAGAACACTCTACCCCACCACTAAGCCTGACACCTTTTCTCTTCAGGTGCGAATTTGAGTGGTTTCCACAAACAACTATTAAAACAGAAAATATAAAGACACAAAATGCCATCTTAGACGTTCTACTTCAGAACTAATCTTCATAGTATCAAAAGGCAACCCAGTTTGGGCCAAAAGCCCAGTTGTTTTCTTCTTACACTTGTAAACACTTGTAAGCCTATTTCTCGTCTCATACCTCCCTTTGTCTCAACACGCGCGTGTCGGTGGGTATCGACGGTTTCGGGCGGTGTGCTGGCGCGGTTTCCACTTGCGCAGATGGAAACCGGGGCTAAGCAACAACAACAACAACAACCACATCGTGTGGTGAACGGTTCCAAATTGTTGATATCTGGATTGGAAAAGAGGTTTCGGTCACTAATGTACTGAATGATACATGCAACTGATTGTTTCCATTACACCTACTCCTGTAATAAAATATCGATCAAAGAGGCCCTCGGGGCTAACTCTACTTAAATAATTTAGGTAGTTCAAGGATGCTATTAGCTGACCTCTAAGTCGTCTTCTTTCAAGTGAAATCAGTTTACGTTCGCCGAGTCGTCGTGGGTATGTTTCATTTCTCAGTTCCGGAATCGTTTATGTTGTTCGGTGCAAAACACGTTCTATGATGTTATTGTTCCCTCCTAGGAGAGGGGAATAAAGTTGTGCTGCAAATCCCATCTAGGGCATGACGATCTCAGTATATAACGGAAGCACGATGTCTCTGAAGTTGAATCTAGCTCTTAATTTGTTCTTCCATTTAAGACCTTTGTTGAATAATGTCCTAAGATCTCGTTATTGTACGACCTCAGTCATAAACTGTTATGTTATCACTTGAGCAGAAGTTTTATTTCGTGTGCTAGTGTGCATACCGCTGCTTTATTTACTATTGAAGTTCATTTGCTGCAAATCACACCAGTCCAGACTTTTATTATGATCACTTTGGATGGCAATACGATCCTGCTCACTGTCTGCTCGGAAGCAGAGTTCACTGTCGTCGGTAAATTTGGATTACTTGCTAAAGATGCCGGTGTTGAGGTCATTTATATTTGATATAAAGAGAAGGGGCCCGAGAACACTGCTCGAGGCACTACATATGTAACCTTGGCCCACTGACGTTTTCCTTCGTCAACTTGGACTGGATGGACGATTATTCATGTTAAATATCATTAATACATTATTTTAGTATTTTATTCATTCTTATTTCTTGAGCTCTATTATTTATTTCTGCCCTTTTTCATGATGATAAATTTTACTTTGTTTATAATTTATCGAGGTGGGTTGAGACTAGATGACCCAGGGAATGGGGGGGTGTTATCGTGGGACCCGCACGACTCGGAGGATCCGGGGTTTCGGGAACCCGGGGACTTGGAAGACCAGGAGGATTTGAGGGTGTCCACTTGGAGTCTTCTGGGACCTTTTGGGACACCCTTGAGACCCTGTGGGGCCCTCTTTAGAAACTGTGGGACTCTCTTGAGGCCACTTTCAATCTTGGAACCTCTGCTTCCCCCTCCCTACGCTTTAAAACACATACACAGAGTATTGTATACATGTGGAGTGCTTCAGTAGATAAATTAGTTATTACAGTTCACAACATTGCTGACGCAGAGGGGT
The DNA here is from genome assembly GCA_016164225.1 of Gammarus roeselii. Classification (NCBI taxonomy): domain Eukaryota; kingdom Metazoa; phylum Arthropoda; class Malacostraca; order Amphipoda; family Gammaridae; genus Gammarus; species Gammarus roeselii. The sequence continues at coordinate 12,950 of SDVV010003398.1, read as the reverse complement.
AGAGTCGCGCCGAGGCTGGTCGAGGTGCGTCGCAAATCAGTCGAATCATGTTGAGACAAGTCGAGTTGGTCGCGACGAGTCAAAACTGGCTGAAATGATTTGAGACAAGCCGAGATGTGCTGAGACGAGGGTACTCGTTGTACCCGGGAAGCTCGGGGAACCCGGGGGACTTGGGTAACCCTCTGGGGCTCATCAGGCTCTTACGGGACCCGGGGGACCTCTGCCCCCCACCCTATCCCCTTAAACAGAAAGTGCGATGATAAAAATATGAACAGTTTTTAGCCCATGATGAACCTTCACGTTCCACAATTCTGTCGTCTAAAATAATGCTAGTATTTTTCTGCGAGAGCTCCTGTTTGTGATTTTGTGAATAAGCGTTTTTTTCAGTCTGCGCTCGCTCGCGCGTGTGCGGACCATATGTATGTCGTATTCTCAGAATACGGCATACTTATGTCAACCATTCCCTGGTTGACCTTTGCCGCGTAACTATAAGCCCTGTGATGCGTTGCGGTTGGAGTTCATTTGATCCGTGAGGCCGTGGACCTTGTACCAATTTCGACGATATTGACTGTGCGCACTGGCGTGTGTACATATTGCTCTTTGAGGTTCTGAGGGGGTGGAGGTGGGTATTCGTTTTGTATGAGTCATTATCTTCCTGAATAAGTAAATTGTAATGTAACCGAACTTGGCTATGTAGTTGTAAACATTGTATTGCGCTGCTGTCGGAGCTGACTTTGTCCTTGTATCCGTAAACCTTGTACCAGACTCGACGATGCTGCCTGTACGCACTAGCGTACATACATATTACTCTTGAAGTTCAAAATGATTGGAAGCTTGGGGTTTCATTTCTTCTATCTTGTTCAAATAAATGAAATGTACTGTGATGCGTTGCTTTGATTTGATTTTAGCCTCATTTCTACCAGAGCCTCGACGTGAGTCATAATAGGCTCCCCCGTATGGCGTGACCGTCGTTGATTCAGGTAAGTTCGCACGGCCTCGCGTGCGAAAATATTAGTCATGTTAAGATGAAGTTAGTACACATTCCAACTCTGGCACATTCGCGTATTAGCGCGTACGAGAGAGTAAAGAGTTAATGCGTATCTTCGTAAAATGGGTTGTTATTTTAGTGCATAATGGGGTGGAGAGACCACCTCACTTGCTCAGGTGTTGGGGTTTAGACAGCTTCGTATAGTCCGGTGTGATTTCCTACAGCAATAAGCTTTTCACGGTAGGTTGGGACCGTGAATAGGCTTTGTAGGTTGCACGGGGGATTTAGGAACGCTCGTCGGGCTGCCGCGAGTGCCTTGCAATCCATCAGTAAGTGTTTCACTCTGATAGCCACTTGGTGTCAACAGGGGCAAGGTGTCGCGTTTGGTCCTATGTCGACATCCATCAGGTGGTTGTGAGTTATCCACGTGTGTCCTGCGCACAAGCGGTTGATGAACACTTGGTCATTTTTGTTTAGTGAACTTTGTTTCCCATTCTCCGACTGAGGGTTTGACTGAAAGCATTTTTGGTCCACTCTGTTGCCACTTTTCATCCCATCGGGATGTTATAGGGGAGTTGATGATAGGGAACCAGTCCCGGTAATGTAAGGCAAAAAATTGTTCTCAGTGAGTAGATGCCAGTATAGCAAGCGCGTCCGCAAGTTCGTATCCTCTTATTCCCGCGTGCTCGCGAATTCATCAGAATTTCACTGCCTGACCCGTCTCGGGCATCAAAAAGAGATCGTGCTGCATTTTACGTAGAACTGGATGTTCGTAGTGCAGTGTTTTAAGCTTGGTGAGGACGCTCAGACTATCTGAAAATAAGACATATTTGGGAAAGCGATGTGTTTTTGCAATAGAGATGGCTAGTTCGAGTGCGCGAAGCTCCGCAGTGAACACGGAGGCCTCTTGTGCGAGGTTGGCCAAGAGTGGGGTGTCCCTGCACACAGCGGCGGCTCCCACTCCGGCCTCGGTTTTGGAGTCGTCAGTGTATATGTGTCGGTGCTCTAAATATTCTTCCTCGAGTAGTCTTAGGAATTCCTGCCGGTACGCGTTGGTTGGAGTAGTTGCTTTAGGGTACATTTGCAGGTTTAGGTTGACCGGTGATGGGTTGATCATCCATGTTGGTGTGTTAATTTGAAGGATTCGGTAGGAAAATGAAGGCTTAATAGCTTTACGATTGATGATTAGCGAGGTCAGCAGGCTGTCCACACGTAGGGAAAACGGAGGGCATATATTTTTTTTAGTCACAAAAAGGCGCTCATCGGATATGTTGCTGATGTGGCTGATTGCTGGGTGGTTGATTAGACTTCTAGTCTTAAAATAGTATTGCAGTAAAAGTTTGTCTCTCCGGAGCGGAAGTGGATATTCGTTCGCGAGCACGTTAAGGAATTCGATTGGGGTGGAGCGGAACGCGCCGGTTGTGATACGCAAAGCATTGTTCGCGATGGTCGAGAGAGGGTCGAGACTGGGTCGAGAGTAGTTTTGGCTGCCTAAACCTCCGCGCATAGACTACGGAGGTTTAGGCTCCGTAGTCTATGTGCGATCGTATTATTGCTCTGAACAGCGTCATTCCGGTGTCATGACGGCACCGAACTTCATGGATGATACCGAGTCGCCAGGGCTGCGATGTGGGGTCGCCACGTGAGTTTAGAGTCCCACATAAGACATAGGAATTTGATCGTTTCTTCGTATGCTAAAGGTGAGCTGTGCAGCGTTAGGGCTGGTTTCAGGTGTGAACCGGGCACAAGGGTATAATGCATACTTTTAGTTTCAGAGGGCGAGAATCGTAATCCGTAAAGGGAAGCCCAGTTCCCGACTAGGTTTAGGCACTTCTGGAGTTCACGTTGAATTGTTATGAGGTTGGGGTGTCTGTAGCTCCTTTATAAGTCATCCACGTATAGTGATGAGAGCAGTCTTCCGACTTGGAGAAGGATGTCGGCTAACTGATCGATTTTGAGGATAAAAAGAGTGACACTGAGGACGCTTCCCTAGAGGACGCCCATTTCTTGTGGATATGACGGAGACTGAGTGTCGCTAACCTTGACCCTGATGAAAAATTGGTGGATGAAAAGTGGTAGCCGACCTCTCAAACCTTTACGGTGGAGATCCTTCATGATCCCGTATTTCCACGTAGTGTCCTATGCTTTTTCAACGTCGAAAAAGTTGGAAACCACATGTTCTCTTCGGACGAAGGCCTGTCTAATGTTTGATTCTAATCGTACGAGGTGGGCCGTTGTGGAGTGGCTCTTACGGCCACCGCCCTGGATGTTGTTAAGGCCTGCATGCATTTCAAGGTAGTCAACTAGGCGTGAGTTTATCATTCTTTCCAAAGTCTTACATAGGAAGCTAGTTAGAGCAATTGGACGATAGTTATATGGGTTGCTTTGACATTTTCCGGGTTTGGGTATCAGGATAATTACGAATTCCCGCCATTGTTTGGGAAATAATGAATTTGAATACAACGTATTCAACACATTAGTAGGTGCTGGAGAGCGTTTTCAGGAAGGTTGTTGATCATGTTGATGTGCACTCGGTCCGGCCCGGGTGAGGTTTCACGAGTGTGGTCAATTGCATATTGTAGTTCAAGGATGGAGAAAGGTTTGTTGTAGAATTCTCCATTTGTGGAAGTGAAGTCAATATGCTCACTTTCTTTAAGGATCTTTTCCCGTTGGAAAGAAGCCGTATAATTTGTTGATTGTGATATTTGGCTGAAAGTCTGAGCTAGTTCGTCCGCGATGTCCGCGTAGGAAGAATAGACAGTGTCTCCGTTCGACAGTACGTGGATACGTCGCTCGGGGCGACCATGGATACGTTTGATTTTTCCCCACACTTGTGGAAGAGGGATGTCTCGATTGATTGTATTAACTAATTGGGTTCAGCTTTCTCGCTTCTTCTCCACGCTAAGTTTGCGGAACACGGCAGTTTCAATTTTCGCGGCTACTCGGTTCCTGAGGGAACGTGCGCGGCGGAAGTCCTCGCACGTGATGCGTTGCTGTCGGAGCAGACTCTATCCGTGTAGCCGTAAACCTCGTACCGGTCTCGACGATGTTACCTGTGCGCACTAGCGTGCGTACATATTACTCTTGAAGTGCTAAATGATTGTAGACGGGAATTCGTTTTGTCTGAGTCTTCATCTTACCTGAAAAATTCAAACTACTGTAATTTTACTGGACCGCGCAGCTGTGAACCTCGTGTTGCGTTGCTGTAGGAGCTGACTTTGTCCGTGTAGCTGTAGACCTTGTACCAATTTCGACGATACTATCTGTGCGCACTGGCGTGCGTACATATTACTTTTGAAGTTTTAAGTGGTTGGAGGCGGGGATTCGATTCGTTTCATCTGAGTCTTTATCTTTCCTGGATAAATAAAATGTACATAAACTGAACTAGACCGCGTAGCTGTAAACATTGTGTTGCGTTGCTGTCGGAGCTCACTTTGTTTGTGTAGCCGTAAACCTTGTACCAATCTCGACGATGCTACCTGTACGCACTAGCGCGCATGCATATTACTCATGAAGTTCTAAGTGATTGAAAGCGGAGGTCCGTTTCGTCTAAACGTTAGGAGCCTAATATGACTCACGTTGAGGCTCTGGTTTAAATGAAGCCAAAATCAAATCAAATCCTTCGCCTACACAGACTCGTTGCATGCGGCAAGTGAGCTAATTTCGGAGCCAACTGGCCACGGTCCCAGTTAAGCCATGCGCTTCCACTTTTCTTCAGTAAGCGTTCGTGGCGGGCCATATCAAACACTTTTTAAAAGTCGAGGTAGATTTGGTTCAACTGTAATTCGCGGTGACTGTTCTGCTTAAGTCAAGGAGATTGGACAGACAACCAAGTTGGCTTCTTAAACTGCCTGATGTGGTGGTTTCTCTCGACGCGACATGTTATAATTATTGTAACTCGACAGAGGAATTGGTAGTCGACCCTAAACAGTACAATACCCACAGAAGCTTGCATCACAACTTTTGTTGTGCTGGATGACATACCAACAAAATTGTTGGTATGTTCTCTCTTATGTTATAATTGTTTTCAACAATCTTTCCAAGGTTTTCCTGACTACAAATGTGAAACTGATTGAACAATACAATTCACTTGTCTTTCCTACAGCTCTTCTTGAATATAGCTGTCATGTGTGCTGTTTAACAATCATCTGTGATGGTCACAGAAGTGGACCGCAAATGATTGCGGAAAGTTTCCGAAACATTCTTGGGTAGAGATCATCTGGTCCTCCAGATTATTAAATGTTTAACTTGCTGAATTGTCACTTTACTTCATCAACTTGGCAGTTCATATTTTCCAGCGGTTGCACTTCTCCAGGCAATCCGATTTCTGTAGAATGTTCTATTATCATAATAGACATGTCTGCATCGGATGATTTTAGATCACCTGCCTTTTTTCGTAGAAGGCCAATGCTGTCACAACCAACACATCTTTGATTCACATATGTCCCGAATTCTCATACCAGCCCACTCATGCGATAGTTTTAATTCTTGTTTCGTATAAGTATTGTGAATTTGATAGATTATTTGTCGGGAAGTATTGCTTCCTGGACTCCATTATTCAGCCCGAGTGATTGTTAAGTTTTGCCTCCCTCTCCGCGATGTATTCCTTGTTTGCTTACACCACCCGGACCGAAGATCCGCAAAGCATTCATCAGCGATCCTGACATCGGTTTGGTACCTAGAGTCGATTTTTGCAAATTCGTTTTTCAGGCCGTCAAAATTGACTCTTTGAAAACTGTAGTTACACTCTGCTGATTGCCGTATTGTTTGACTTGCTGTGATTTGGGATTCAATAACATGGTATCACCTATATTTTTATCAGCTGCTACCTGTTTTTCTAATTTTCATTCAGTCGATACAACCTAGTCTAGAATATTAGGTTCTCTGGTTGATTCTCCCACGCACTGTTTTAGGTTGCTCTCATTCGCGAGTCATATAAACCTGCCATCCTGTAATTTAGTTTCCAGGGTTGTGGAATTGACTTGATATCAGGTGGGTTGAAGTCCTTTTATCAAGATACTCTAATGTGAAGAGGAGATAACATTGTCCCTTTCACCAAAGAAACCCCTTTATTTGATTCCAACAATATCATATTCGTTTATTTTAACTATAGCAAGAAGAAATCTAGAGCTAACTAACGATCAGATGAGCGCGCGCTATCTGCAGCTGTTAGTACCTCTTCCAGCTACTGCCATCCTAATCCTTTCTCTCTTCGATGGGACAACTGGCTCCCCTAATTAAGGACGGGATGCGATCATCCCACCTCGTGTTCCTCAATCCCGTGAGCCAATAACCGTTACACGGCCAAGCCTCGTTACACGAGGCAAGCTACTTGCGTGGCTAGTCTGCTCGATGGTCTGTTGGGATCGCTCTACATGTATCCTAGACTCCCCTAAAGCTCTGCTGGGAGATATAAGGTACTGAACAACTTTAATGTACTACTGTTATCATTCGAAATGGTTGCTGGATTTCCTGAAAGGTTTCTTGGTAGCATTCAGGAGATCTGCATGACGCTGCTTCAAGGTGTCGGAGTACCCTGAAAATATGCTCGTAGCCCCTTGAAGAATACTGGGCGCGTGTTTAAGGTATACTGGGTGCATAAAGGTCTGCTGGAAGCACTGGAAGCACTTCATTGGTCTTATGAGTCGGGTGAAAGACTCTTTGAGGTCTGCATGGCCCATCTTAAAAGTTCAGGGGAGCTCCGTAAAGGTCGGTCTTGTGATGCACATCAAAGGTCTCTAAGGAGTACCTTGGAGATCTGCTTGCCGCAGCTTGTAGGTCTGATGGGAGCAATTTCAAGGCCTGCTGTGCAACCTCTAAGGTCAGCTTGGAGTACACTAGACCTCTGCTGGTTCAGCTTACGGGTCTGCGTGGGAACCTTAAAGGTTTGTGTAGCGCACCTTAATAGTCATCTGGAAGCACTTTAATGCTGTTTTAATCTGTTTCATGGGGGAAGTTTGCGGTTTTAATCTGTTTCATGCAGTTATAATCTGTTTCATGGGAGTAGTTTGCGGTTTTAATCTGTTTCATGCAGTTATAATCTGTTTCATGGGGGTAATTTGAAATGCTCTAAAACATGCCATCCACAATCTTTTGACGTTCCATATCAAAGATTTCTTTGCGCACATTGAAATATTCTCGATCGAATTGTCAGGCACGCTCTATGGTGTCAGGTACGCTGCATGGTGTCAAGTACGTCGATGGTGTCAGGTACGCTGCATGGTGTCAGGTACGCTGCATGGTGTCAAATACGCTGCATAGTGTCAGGTACGCTGCATGGTGTCAGGTACCCTGCATGGTGTCATGTGCGCCAATGGTGTCAGGTACGCTGTATGGTGTCAGGTACGCTGCATGGTGTCAGGTACGCTACATGGTGTCAGGTACGCTGTATGGTGTCAGGTAAGGTGTATGGTGGTGTCATTAGAGCGGAATAGTAAATTAATTTGTCGGTTCACAATGAAGTTGGGAAACAAAATCAATAGACGGGATGTGAAAGTTAATAAACTAGTTATGACAGAACAATTCTGAGTTAGCTCTAGGTGAAATAACATAATGGTTATATGATTATTTCGCACGGTTCGAACGACGGAGGCTTGTAGCTACAACTGGGTGGTCGTTGCAAGAGGTAACAAATAGTATGACGCAACACTTATCAGTAATTGTTTGGTAAATATCACGTTCTTGTTTCCGACTAATTGGTTACTAAGATCGCTTTCTTCCCTGACCGTTGATGCTGGGCACATTACAGTATCTAGAGACAGTTTTGAAGTATTCTGCACAAAATAGCCATGTAGCAATATTTAAAAATAATTGAAGAATGTATCTAAATACTGTGCTTGCCCAACACTGCTATAAGGTGACTCTGTCCTCCCCTCGTCACTCCCGGCCGCCCCAACTTCAGAACTTTTATTTCTTAAAGGGTTTCGTTTCATTATAATATCTCTATTAAATACATTACTCTATGTTTACCATTAGGCACGTAGAAATAATCGATCTTATAATTTCCCTTATAAAATTAAATGTATTGGCTTACTTTAAACTCTGACCTCAGACATCGCCTCCCAGCCCGAAATGTGTGTTGCGGGGACCAGCCCTCGCCTCCCAGCCCGAAATGTGTGTTGCGGGGACCAGCCCTCGCCTCCCAGCCCGAAATGTGTGTTGCGGGGACCAGCCCGGACACTTCAGCGCTAAAGGGCCTAGTTTTGGTGGTCCATTGGAGGAGTGCGACGTGCATCTTGCCGTCTGCCACCCTCTGCTGGAGGATTCGCCTTGCGTCTGTAGCTGTATCACTTCATTAAACAATTGCGCAGTATCATCGATACAACTTAATGGTCGGGTAGCCATTAATCGTCCCAGGTACGATTCAATATTAATCAGGAAACCTGAAAAATATCATGGTGGAACAATATTTATCAAGACGATCCGGTTTTCAGCAAGGCTCTGAAACTAGAAAACTGAATCAAACCGCTTTCATAAAGGTTCACTGGTTGCAGATCACCCTGCTCCATGCCAATGATGCTCCAATGGAGCATCAACTTGGCGAGGGCTTTGACATGAACTCGTTGTTGCTACGAATACATTGACAAATAAAGTGACGATGGGCATCAGTGAGTATATACTTACCAACGTCAACCTAGATCAGACTTCTCAACAACATCCAACAACATTAGGTCACATAAGATTAAGAAAACAAAACTAGCAGAAGTACTCATGTTTACATGTTTCTTTGAAAGACGAGTGTGAGATAGTCAACGAAGCTTTGGAAATTCCCTCATAAATACAAGAAAATTAGGGCTTATATAACAGAAAACAGAGAAGGTTCACACCTACATGACTTCCATTCCACTACTACGAGGAACATTTGCCCCGGAAGAAAAACGGTCGAGTGTCAAAAATGTGAACAAGAGTAGGTCAATTGCGTGTGCATATAAGAAGAGAGACATTCAGGGTTCAGGCTGTCGAGCAGAGACAGTCACGCCCATGTGGACTGGATGTGGTTTAATCCAAAATGAACATTAGAGCAATGTGATTTGGAAAATATGTGCACAGATTTGAAGAAAGACACGTTTCGTTTCCTAGGCAGTGGTGCTGCCCAATAGTTAGAAAAATAAGTCTTCTTTGCACGTGAGGTTCCCTGAAGCACTTACGGAATCTTCAACGGGATACGTTGGAGGGACCTCTCCTGAGAATTAATCTACTCTCGGCAGCTCCATCGAGTCTAGTTCGAAAGAGTGAAGAAATTTTGATAAAGAGGAAATTGGGAGAGAACCCGCCCAGTTACCTAGGGAGTGGCCTTCCAAGTGATCAAAGGAATAAGTATTTCGTGCATTTGTGGTTTCTCTGTGGTGAAATATCGTGGGACAGCTCTTCAGAATAGATTGGTCCTTGGCAGCACAGAAAACGTGTTTATTTTGGAAATATGTTCAGCAGAATATGATCGAAAGAATGAATTTTCAAATTGAGAAAATAACATACCACAGAGAGGTCTCTTGAGTGGACAATGGGCCCTGCAAAAGGAGTGTGCCCATTACCTCAATATTGGTCACCGCTATGTTGGATTTGACACGACTGGAATATCTGAAGTGAGAGGTAAAGACAATTAGTAGGCCGCTCTGCTCCCTGGCACACCTGGTCTCCACCTATATCGGGGCTTCAGGAAAGTCAGCCCTTATTTTTTTCCCTAAGCACCAGCCACAGCTCTGGAACAGGATTTGACGCAAAGGTAAAAACATTGCTAGCTTATATTCCCTTTTTGCACACTGATGGAGCAGGTGAATAAGGTATTCGTCGAAATGTACGCCGTCACAGTGAGTTTGAACAGCTGGCGCTTCTCGGGTTAGGTTTCGATTCCTGGATAGTTCGGTGCCGGTATCTGCTTGTTCCCGGTGCTTGGTTTTGGGACAGCAGATAGCCTCTCAGGTTTCCGGGAAGTAGGTGCGCCTGATATGAGTTCAGGGATGGATGTGAGTTGCTGTTAAGGACTTTTACCTTGTATAATTAAACTAATAATTCTACTATTACTAACATTAATAGTAATCGTTCCAATATTGGTGACAAAGGTGCTAATAATAACAATAATACTAATGATACAAATACAAATGAGAACAATAATAATTATGGTCATAATCATAAGAACCGTACCGACATCATTGAAATAATAATACTCTCTGATGATCAGAAAAGAGCAGAGGACTATAGGTATAATATTAATAATAATGATGATAATAACAATAATTATTCATATTATTATTATTATAATATTTAGATCACTAATAAAAAAAAATAATACCGATAATAAAACTAATGATTATATTATAAATAATATCAAGTATCGTAATAATAATCATAACAATAATAATAATAATAGTAATGATCATAATAATTACAGTCTCTGCTGCTGCCGGGAAAGCCGTGTCGTTCTCACCTGTGTTAGCGCCTCTCTTATCCAGTGTTTGTAGAGTACGTTGTTGAACAGATTCACGGATTCAGCGCCAACTATCGCCGCTGGCAGTTTAATTCAAATCAGCATGATTGCGATCAGGAAAGAGTGTTGCGCTATGGTGGTAGAGAAATATTTTTCCACTAGTTGTGGCCCATTGTCTCGGGTGCGAATGTTGTGGGCCCTGTCAAAGAGAGCGACAGGACTTACTTGATTCATTAAAGTATTTGAAGGTTTCAATGAGCTGGTTCTTCAGTTTTCGCTAGTCGAGGGTGGTGAGGCCATGTTTTTTTGTCTATAATCGCAGCTGGGGTAGCGTAGCTGCTGGATTAGCATAGCAGCTTAATGCGGAAGCGCTCCTATTTGGCAATGTCGTTCCTCATGTGCGAAGACTAGAATGGGACATGCTCGACGTGGGATAGACGAAAGACTCTAAAAACGGCAACACTACGTCCTGCGTTTAGCAGAGGAAATTACGAGAAATCAACCTTATGTGACCCGGCTGCATTATTTCCGCTATCGTGTTTGTACTGTGGAGATCGATCCATGTTTCGTTTATGCGAATGACATTTAACGATTGCAGAGTCACTTGTCCCCGAAGTCGGGCGCATGACTGCGCGATGCGAAATATGACCTTTAGACGGTGCTCGTCTCGGTCTCCGGTTTCTTCATTTCCATTGGGAGGGTCTCCACCTTGTGGCGACGCTCTTGGACTCTGAGCCCCATCGCGAAGTGTTACCTTCCCCTCTGCCATTTGTGCGCTCACGCGAGTCTGTGAGGCATTTACCGTGCCAGCGGCCTCTTCCTAGGAACCGACTGATTTGCCATCGCTCAAGTCAGGGAACTAGCTGCAGGCACGGAGCCCTAGATACCTCATCCTACTGTGTCAGAAAACAGTAAAATTACTAACGATATTTTCCCCATCACAAAGGATCCTGTTTTGGAGAGAGGGCCGGTGCATTTGGAAGAATTTGCGATATTCTTCCCAACAGCACAGATCCTGGGTGGGATCCGGTATGGCGAGGAGCAGAACAGCATAGCAATTTTGCAATTGCATTTTATACATTTAAACCTTGTGTCATTCATTAATCAAATTCTGCGTTTTTTTTAATATCCACGTTTCTGTGCGATTTATTGGATTAAATCTGAGGAGCTAATTACGAGCAACTCTATTCAAAGATGTCCCTCTGACGTCCGACCTCCAAGCTGCAAAATGCTTTTCAAGGAACCACAATTGCACGGAGGACCTATTCTTCTTAATAAAAGGGGGAGGACAATGGCCCGGGCAACTGGGCGGAGGCCTCTTCAATTTTACTATGGAGAGGCCATCTGAAGTCTCACTTTGTAGTATCTGCAGGCTCATAAAGAGAGCACAAGTGCATCAGAGACTTATTCATCAAAACTTGGGGAACATCGCTGCTTAGGACACTGAGCGGAGTGTTCTTCAAATGTCTTGTTTGTTCTTCAAATTTTTAGTTCTCTATTCCAACCTCAGAGGCAAGCAAATAGGCATGCCCACGGCAACAGGTACGTGTTTGTTAAACATATGGGCGTCCCGTCTCTGCTCGACAGTCTGAGATGCGGCCTCCTGGTACCGAAATGTTTCATCTCCCGTCTCGATTCGCCTTCATCCAATTATTATCAATCTGACCGTTATTTTTCCGGGGCTGGAATGATTTGAATAGAAGTGGTGTAGTAGCCAGTAGGTATTGGCCGTGGTAACTCGAGGCCTTTTCTCCTTTCCATCCTTCACACCTTTCTCTTAATGGTGTGACTATCCACCACTCTATTCTGGAGGAAACAACTCTAGATGAGCAGATGTGCTCTTTTTGTTTCCGCAATCTGATCAAATCTAATTAGTTAGCATTTATAGTTGCTGAGACACTATGCGTTTTTTTCGTATATCCATACATGCATCTACCACAGATCGCACTCTACGTTTCTGTGACATGGTGTTCATTTCTTCCAGATATCAGTACATGTATCTACCACCATACAGATACGGATACAGGCACTAGGCTGAATATCGACGAACGACGGTAAGGCACACCTCACACTCCGTTCATTCACTCACAATGACTCAACTTAGTGCTTTTGCGTTAAAGGGTCCGGCCGGAAGACCCCGCAGCACACACTCTGGAACATGAGTGCGGTCCGAAGTCAAAGTCAGCAGTAGGGCCCGACAGTGTGGCTGGTTCACTCCTGCCTTGGGGTGGATGGATGCTTATTCATTTTATAGATCATTAACACTTTATTTTAGTATTTTATTATTTCTTCTTGCTTGGGCTCTATTATTTTTCTCTGCCCTTTTTTCATGGTGATGAATTTTAAATTTTATCATTATTATTATATGTAACGAGGTTGGTTGAGAGAAGGTGACCCAGGGAGAGGAGGTACTCGTGGGATCCGCGGGACTCGAGGACCCGGGGTTTCGGGAGCCCGGGGGACTTGGGAGACCGGGTGGATTTGGGGTGGTCCACTTGGATCTTTCTGGGGCCCTTTGGGACTCCCTTGAGACCCTTT